>JAHDVE020006720.1:0-47502 GCA_022606495.2 Halesus radiatus
ATATTTAAATTTTTGTTGTTTTATTTTCCTATTTTATTCTTTGTACTCACGTAATTCTCTTTACTAACCATTAATTAAATCCGTAAACCGAACGCTTGGTAATATTTTAGAGCTTTATTATTTTTCTTTGACGAAATTAATCCCGCTAGGTATTAAAAATGAATTATATGAAACTAAGACTCAGCTGTTTTTAAACTTTCACTAAATTATTTTAAACGCAATTATATTTAATTTTTCTTAAACTCGTAATGAATTTAGTTCAACACAAAATATGAATTAAATCACATTTCATTTAAACAATTTTTAATTAATTCACAGAAGCTAATTTTAAAAATCTTTAAACAAATAACTTTATTAATTTTAGAAATTTTCAATATTTATTAAATTATTATTATTATCACATTGCTCTAACAGTTTGAGAAAATTAGATCAACAAGAGAATTTATTTTAATACAATATTAATTCGAACACAAAACACTTTATTTACTGGGTCACTTTTTTATATCACTTCACTTAAATATAATGAATTTTGGAAGACTTCGATTCAAACACTTTCGATTATTATAATTTCACTTAAAACCACCAATTTTAATCAATTCACAGAAGTAATTTTTAGTATCAACTTAATTATAATGAATTTTAGAAACTTCAATATTTATCAAACTATTATTGAATTAAATCAAACTATTGTTGAATCAATTCAACAACTATTCAAAAGGATTTATTTAAAACTTTATTTAATTGTAAGAAACAAATCAAAATGAAACTTCCTAAGTCCAAAAACAAAACAATTACTTAAAATCGGCCAGCACGTAATTTAATTTTTTCTCGCCCGACGTATTCCGCGACTAATCCCATATTCCCTCATTACATTGCCTTATATACCTAGTTTAGAATCAAAAGGATTTAACTCCATTCCATACCTACATTAAATTATGTTCTCTATTAACTCGTAAACCTATATGTAAGTAATACTAATTTCGACTGTAATTCTTCAATGTAAATATTTAGATAAAATCCGGCCCGCCTCTGAATCCATCACTTTTCCTCACTCCG
Source organism: Halesus radiatus (assembly GCA_022606495.2). Classification (NCBI taxonomy): domain Eukaryota; kingdom Metazoa; phylum Arthropoda; class Insecta; order Trichoptera; family Limnephilidae; genus Halesus; species Halesus radiatus. The sequence goes on from JAHDVE020006720.1 coordinate 1,057, forward strand.
GCCAGGATCGAATTTAGTTCATTCCTCTAGATCGCCCTGCTGTTCCTTATTATAGAATTGGAAATTTCGATTCATGTTTTTTTTTCTGAAAATATTATCTATCGCTCATTCTTTGGTCGCCTATGAACTCAGGTATCTCGTAATTATAGCCACTATGTCATTATTGAATTTTATTTAAAAAAGCGCCTTCTTCACATCGTTCAATTTTAGAATTTCCCTTAGTCCCTGGTTGTCTTTATACGCGATATCTTTTTATTTATGAATTTTCCGATGGTAACATGGTTTTTCTCTGATCTAACATGTGAATATTCGATTAACGCATATTTTCGTGCAATTTTCACTTGATCCTAATATTGGTGTAAACACTTTATAATTTCTTCCCCACCTCACCTGCCTGGGTTAATAAATATACCTTTCCAGAATGATTTTTCAATGTGTTGCACTGCTTCTTCCTGGTCTAGCTGTATTACACCTTTTGCATGTACCTGTCGTCTGCTTATACTTTCATCCGGGTCGTTTGATATCATCCTTAATTGATTTTTCACTACCTTTAATAATTTTATGTATTAATTTATTGGCGTTTTTTCCTGCGATTTACTTACCCCAAACCTGGTAGATATGAGTTCGTTCACTTCTTTCCTGGCCACTCCCCTTTCTTCCATTTCACTCTAACTCAATATCCCATTAGCCTATTGTTTACTATGGGTAATAACCCTTACTTTTGTAAAAAACCGATATAAATCAGAGTTTATCGAAAACTCATTATTTTTTATTACTTTTCCTTAAATAAATATTCCTATCTTCCCTGTATAACCTTAATTGTTTGTTTGCCTCTCTATCACCCGAGTTTCATGTTCATCTGGCCGCTTAAAGACACAATTCTTGTCGCCTTGTTTACATTAGTCATTGACAACCTCAAAATTTTACCTAAATGTATCGAACTATATTCAAAGTAGTAGTCCATATATCTCTATATTTCTATTGAATTCCTTCAGTTTAAATTTTATAATTGATTGATACATTTCTCATCTACATTTTCATAATATCTGATGTCCCGAATCTACTCAATTAATACCTTTTATCATCTAAAATCAGTCTAGTTTCACTCCCTTGTAATTATCTACGTTCCTGAAATTAGAAAATTGTACTCCTATTTCACATTAGTCCTGCCTAAATCGCCTCTTAAGTTTGCCGAAGTTTCCATACTGTATAATTCTTGTTTCTTCCCTTTTTCATCTGTTGAAGCTATTATTGTTCTCTGAATTATTTTCTCTAATTCGTTGTTCTTCCGCTTAGCCTTACATGACACGTCTCTCTGTCTAAATTCTAATGCAAACACACCTTTCCCCGTGCAAGATAAATCCTCACTTTGTAGTTTTTTATTTGTAATTAACATTTTGCGTATTATTTTTACTTCCTACTTCCATTTTCAATGGTTATTCATCTCTGCATTTCCCATTGTTTCCTTTAAAGTTCACGACCTCTTCTCGTCCTGTTCGACCGCTAGTGAAATGTTTACATTATAGGCCGTTGATCTGAACCCTTTCGATTCACATAAATAATCAATATTTCCTTTGTCCTGTCACCACTAATTGTTGTTTATGTAAAACGCTCGTTTGATTGGTAACTTTTTCGTTGATTTCACCCAATCCTGTGATGTTTATTTATAAGAGGGAACGTCTTCTTCTCACTGCCATCTCGTGGTTTTATGTTGCAACGAGTTTTATGAATCAAAAGTATTGGATTATAATTCACTGTAATCAAACTCTCCACAAGTCGATAGATGTCGCTCCCTTAAGCTTTTCTAGCATGAAAGTTATGCATATAAAAAAAAATATTTTCCAGGGTTCTATTAAAAGAAAATGATGATGGTTAGACCATTACATGTTTAGTTATGATTTACTCTCAGTAGAATATAAAATTATGTATGGTAAAGCTCATCCTTGTTTCGACATTTGATATTCTAACCTCAAAACTGATCAAAACCGACCGACCATATATTTGGAGCGTTTTGGCGGGCTTTGAAAATCTGAAACTTTAAAAATTATTTTAACCATTAAAACAAGGAAATATACTGGTATTTAAGTTTAAACGTCATTATTGATTTAAAAATAAATAAAAAATGGACTGGAGTACCTTATTGTGGCTTACAATAATTAATGTGATACATTTTATTACATTAAATAATTATAAGTTATTATTACCTAAATACAAAAAAATACTGTTTTATATCTATCCTAAATAAAGCGTAAGAGGTTTGTGTATTCGTTACCTTTGATACTAGGGGCTTCATTGTTCGTGGTCGTAATCCACAGGTGAATGTAAGTCTCAAACATTTAATTCAATGAAGAAATATTTAATAATTACTTCAAACTTTCAAAGAGACTCGAACTGTGCATAGGCAACTGGACGAGAGTTGAGAAAAACAACACATTGCATGTGAAATTATTAAATTTTGTGCAGCGGTATTTAGATCTATTCACATCTACTAGCACCGTGCAGTGTAGAAAAGTACAACACAGACACGACAATATTTGTTGCATACATTATCAATGAACACATTTATTTTACGGCGTAATAATCGTAACGTGTCCGCATGCACGTTAGAATATGTTGACGTGCTGGTGGCTGCTTGTGACGTCTGCGCCTGCGCAGTTAGTATGAACACATATCATCAGCTCCGCTATCTTCGCCAGTTAGCGTCATTAGACGACGATATTGCTAAAACTGAAGAGATGGATAACGATAAAATGATCGAATTGGTCAGGGAATTTATATAATAAAATAATTAAAAATGGGAATAGGATTATCAAATCCTCAAACATGTTATGGCGGACGCTAACGCTCAGTTGACAGTTCAGTTGACAGTCGTACTCGCGTCTGTGCTGCGCAGTATAATGTGAATACTAGCGTCTGTGCCGTTCCTGCACTGTGCTGTTCTGCATTGCGCGGTGCTAGTAGAAGTGAATAGACTTTTATGCTTCCACCACCTTGTATTGTTTTTGCCAATTTTTATCACTAGCGGAAAAGGGACAGCAAGCTTATATGATGATCAAAAAATAATATTGTCTGTGCTCTTACAGCATGTCCCTTTCACATCGGTTCCAGTTCCATCGGGTGTATGATATCGCAAGTAAAATGATCACAGTATTCGTGATCATTAATTATCATATGTAAGAGTATACGAAACGTGGTACGAGCTCACAGTTTTCGCTAATTTAAATAAATTTGAAAATAAAAACACGCACCTTTTGCCCATTAAGATTTTAAATATTGAAATGAATTCTTTTTTGGCGAGCGGGCACATGGAACATGAAATGGAATAAATTGTTATTTCAGGTTTAACTTTAAAATAGGCTATTACCACACCCTTACTTCTTCTGGTGCTCACTCCTATTAGAGGTTGGCCACCATCGGGGTAATCTCCCTCCTACAAACTGCGGCCCGAAACAATTCTGCGGAATAGCACCCGTATCTCAATTTTAAACGCATTTTTTTTCCTCATAGTATTAACCAGTACCTATCAAACACAAATACATAATTTTTTACTCTATCATATTTGTTTTTCTCATCTCTTCATAAGAACTTAACTATTATTATATACTTAAATTATCTGGTATACACAATTGTTTTTTCTATACTGTTTTTCTAATCTCTTTATACTTAATTATTACACTTTTTTTATATTTATTATATTACCATACTATGTCAATACTAGCTTTTTTCCCTTCTATTTTTGTATAATGGAACTTTATATGAACTAAACTTGTCAATTTGACTGTCCTAAAACGGGATTTGTTCCTAGTTGGGCGGTCAAAGCTTTCTTAAATTTTGTTGTTAAATAATGTGTGTTTCATTTTTTTTTTGTTTTACAGTAACTCCACACAGGAGGCTCTGAGGGAAATAATTACCCTCAGGGCGTATATCATCTTTGGGGATGCTGTGTGGAGGGTCTTTTAGAGGATAGGAAGGAGTGAATTTGGGTCTTGAAGAGACCCATGTTATAGGATGGAGGAAACACAGAGGCCGGCAGATCATTCCACATCCGAGATGTTGAACACAAGAACGAATCGTAGAAGCGACCCGTTCTCATGTGACAAATGTCAACCGTGTGCAAATGTTGGGCGCGTGTTTGGCGTGTTTCCCGACTATGCACCGGTGCCGAAGGGATCAATGACGCTAGTTCCCCGGAGCATCTTCCATTAAAATATCGGTAGAACAAGGACAGCATTCCCACCTGACGTCTGTGCTCCAAAGATTGCAACGCGTTTGTTAAGATCTACCAAACGGACCGCCCGTTTCTTCACAGAGTCAAGGATTTTTTTTTCAGATATTTTGGGACTCCCGACCAGAGGTGGCTGCCAAATTCTACAGTGGGGCGCACTTGCGATTTGTACAGGGTCAGCAGTTGTGTACTATTAAAGTATCTGCGGGCTCTGTACAATACGCCCCGTTTCAAATAAACAAATATTATTATTATTATTGTCTAGTATCAGTCACGTAGATTTCAAAGGCATGAAGTTAGGCGTCTTCCTAGTCTAAAATGAAACACGCTCTATTTTAGTTATGCATTTGTGCGAGTACTGTATTCAAGTTAATTCCCATGGAAAGACCTGTAATCTAGGGAGGTCCAAAAACACTATATTTGTATTAATAATATCTTTTAAATTCCTCTATTATTTAAACTACATACAATAAAAAAAGTAAAACAGGTATAGGGCTACCAGACACTTTTATCTATATTACAAAGAAAACTGCAATTAAAAAATAAATCTATGTAGATCGTGGTATGTACGGTTTCATCAGTGGATCAATTTATATAATATTATATTTTATAAATATTTTGACATTGTGGGATCCTTCACCTTTTTTTACTTTTGCTGTATTCTACATGGAATCATCCACCAAACTGTATCCGATAGCTTTTTTACATCTCCTAAATTTGGTGGCCGTAGATGAAGCCACATAATAAATCCTCCGGTTTAAACGTTAAAGCGAGTTATCATTCGCTGTCAAGTGCCGACATCCAGTTGGGAGGGCGCCAAGTGCCAAGCTTCCTATAATCCATCCCCAAGCTATCCCCGAGGCGTCCCAAGCTATAGCCTGGGGCCCTATCGGCCATCTGTCCCGAACACCGTCCATACGTTGTTTGAGTTACGTTATTGTCATATTATATCTAATACTGACAGAGTGAGATTGTCCAGAATTGAAATCACGATGACCGCTAGAGAACTTGGAGGCCGTCCATAACATATCTACGTCAGTTAAGTAACACCGAAGAGATTAACTTTGTTTTCTTTTTTTATTTATATTTAAAAATAAATTAAAAAAAATACCATCTAAAAAGTCCGGATAAACTACTTTTTTGTATTTTTAATTATTAATTATTTTTATTGAGATTTGAAAACCTCCTTGTAATATTTAATCATTGAAGAAAATAATATTAACAAACCTAAATGAAAGATGAAATCGGACAAAAGGGCAGAAACTAAAAATATTTCAGTCGCATCTGGGACTCGAACCCAGGTCCTCTGCCTATTCGGGGCAACGCTCAACCGACTTAGCTAATGAGACAAGTTCAATTTGTGTCATCTTCACCGATATCATATCTCAAATTCAAGGTTTGTGAATATTATTTTCCATTTTTAATCTCATATTATTGGCAGCTATTTTTATGATGTTTACAAAGTTCTACCCGAACTCAATTGCAAACTTAAACAGTGTCTCAGATTTACATCCGACTTTTTATTTATATGAGACATCTATTGACTTTTTGATAAAAGTCTAAAGAATTCAATTTTTAATTATTAATTATTTTTATTGAGATTTAAAAACCTCATTGTAATATTTAATCATTGAAGAAAATAATATTAACAAACCTAAATGCCCCGGATAGGCAGAGGAACTGGGTTCGAGTCCCAGATGCGACTGAAATATTTTTAGTTTCTGTCCTTTTGTCCGATTTCATCTTTCATTTAGGTTTGTTAATACTTTTTTGTGGTTTGTCTATTCAAATCTCAAAATTTAAAGATAAGGTTAGAAAATATATATGCCTATATAAAATAAAAACATATGTACACAAACTTAAAGCATAAACATTTCTCAAGAATCTCAGTCAAAAATATTTAAAAAAATATATATATATAAATATATATATATATAAACACGAACAACAACAATAAATCGTACATAAAAAAATCCTTATTATCTAATATAAATAGCTTCTTTCAGCTAGCCAAATTTTCAATGTATTTATTAACTGTTTAGTTTTAATGCAGTTTTTTTTATTTCACCGTGTAACATATTTAAACAGCTAGGAATCATGCGATCTAAAGTTCTTTGTCTATATTTGTTTGTATGCTTAGGAACCATTAATCCTTCATTTCAGCCCCCCGAGAGGCGTTGAAGAGATCCAAGGGGCAGTGTTGGCTTCGAGGGGCGGTGAATAACCGGTAGAAGTATGTTGTGGGCATGTCTGAATGCCCAAAGTATGCTCATTTTATCCTTACTCCTGCTGAAATTGATAATACACTTTCTAATATAAAAAAAAATCTTTATTGAACCAATCACTTTCATTGATCTATGTGGATTGAAAGTCGGCGTTACGTTAATTGGTTATTTCGGTAGTTTCCTTTGAAATCGGTAAAGATCACACTTCTAGACATTATATGTTCAGTGGTCAGCACGTGAGCATGGAGATTAAGTGTAATAAAAAAATCTTTGCTATATAAATTAACCATATAATATAATTTATGTTCTTACGTTTGTCTCGACACAGGAATTTCCCAGTGAGATTGACATCGATCTATTTCTTATGTGTAAAGATAAATAAAACTTTAAAAAATGACAAAGTGCAATAGAAGAAGGAGGAATATCGGTATTAAGTGAGATGATTTTTTTTTCCAAATACTGCAGAAAGTCATCAGTTTCCTCAATATTTTCAACCACAATTTACCAATTTTATATGTCAGCTTTTAACTGAGCAGCATAAGTAATACATGAACCATAGACCACTAGACATAGATAGGTACTAGTGATAAGTCGTTCACGAATGGACCGTTCATGTTCCGGCTCATTTTGGTGAGCCATGTGCGTACGCCTCCTGGTAAACCGTACCACGGCTTAATTGAACCATGGCTCTTTTTAACACACCTTCGAACCATTTAAGAAAGATTGTTTATTTATTTAAAACGACCATCATATCTCAGATGTTTGATAGTATTCTTACGCATTTCTAAGATGGCGCATCTTTAAATAAGATTCTTTTTGTTGTTTATATAAAATAATCATATACGTGTCTAATTTCTAGAAAGAAAAATCATGCACACCACCGTGGGACTTGCAATTAATATTTTGCACATTCGTGTGTAGAGATAAGAATAATTACCGCATTTACATGTGTGTAGGCACCGTACATTATATGATAAATTCTCCAATTCCCCGTATTTGAGCGCAATATAACGCACAATTTCACAATATCGACATTCTTCACAATACCCTTTCAAAATATAGAACCGAAGTAATACTTACGACCACAAATTGATGCACGAGTATAAAATGTATCGAGAGGATCTCCTGTCTCGATCCTATCTTCCTCTTCCTCTCCCTCTCTCCTTTTTATTTATTTTTTTTCTAAAAAAACCTCTGTACTTAACCACTATTAGTAAAATAAACTTTTTTTGGTTTAACTTTTGTTAAACTTTTTTTGAATATAAATTTGTATTAAAAACACATTGTTTCTTACAAATAAATAAATAAATTAATGGCGACTGATAATCTGGTATCTGCACGTTTTGTACCTACACCTATATGTTGGGAGCTGGGAGTCGTATGTACTGGGAGTCGTCTGAACTATGGTATGAACTCATGAACTGAGAGTCGGCTCTTAATATGTGCCTGCTCTTAAATGAGCTGTCGTTCAATTGAGTTGTACTTTTGAGTCGTACGAAAATATTGAGTTGGTACCGTACTAACTAACCCATCACTGATAGGTACTGCGCTTTTTATATGTTGTATTAGTTTAGCAGTATGAAGCGCGTTTCCGAGATTGCGATTTACATGTTATAAATTTAAAAAAAAAATCGAAATCTTTAAAAAATATATATTTCTTAGAAGTAGGAGCAGGGGATGGAATAAAGAGGAAGACAAAAAATAGGAGCAGGGGATGGAATAAAGAAGAAGACAAGAAATGGGTTGTGGTCTTGTTTCGTTAACGAAAAGTCAGGATTTTCTGATATAATTTTCTTTTATCATAATATCATTTCGATCAAATGAAATCGCAATATACAATGCAAATATCATGAAATGCTAGCTCCGTAGTCCAAACTATCGAATTATTCAAATAAGTTATACCTTACTGTCACCGAGCCTAAAATATATCAATTTATAAAGAGAAGAGATCCAAGGTGCGGTGGCTATCCAGGTTTTTTGAAACCTGTTGTCGGGTGAACAATAATGTACTTCATAATATAATATATAAAATTCGCATGTAAATTTTTATCAAGAGCAAACAACTATCATAATGGAGGATGAAAAGCTCGTGTTGGGGTATAGAGTCGGCCGCGGAAATGAGAGTTATTATCTCTCAGTCACAGTGTATATATTTAGATTTCATAGCATTGTCGCGTAAGAAGGAACAAGGGGGAGAGAGGGGGGAACGCTGATAATGAATATACTTAAAAAGTGTGCGGTGAGATAAATAAGGCTGGGAACGGCTGACTTAATGCCACGACCACACGATCGCCAACGGGCTGCAATTTGACTCAGGTTATGCATAAAAATAAAATACAGACCTAAATTAGGCACAACAGCTATCGATAAACGGTGGGGGGCTATAACATTGAAATTTGTCATATTATTCTAACATTTTGAAAGACAAAAACATGCAACAAGATATATTTTTTATTGTGAAGTTCAAGAAACGAAGGATGGGTGATTGGGTGAATCCCGATAATTATTATTTCATGGATACCTATTATAGATTTCCAGTATTATGAGTACCTAATGAGAAATTAATTGTGTCAATAATATTAAAAATTTCAGTATCACTAGTTTAGTGTTCGTAGTTGGAACGTTGGTCGATCGAGTAGTTTCCCGATTTAGTCACTATACGTTCGGCCAACCTCCCAACTCCGAACCGAATTCGAGTTGGAACGTTGGGTGATTGTGTGGTCGTAGGATTAGAGGAACTCTTCCATTACCACCTCCAATAATGTGAAATAAAATAGAGTAACTTCGCCAATTCAGATAGATCCGTTTGTTACATTATTGTCGAAGATCGATATTATTTTGTTGCCAGTACTTCCCGGAAAATTGTTGTGAAAATACAACACATTTATTTTGTTCTATAGGACCGTAATGGAAGACACTATGCCCTTTAAATATTATATACATATTCGTTCCTGATCATCTTGTCGCAAAAAGCATTGGTGTTTCCTCCCATCTCGTGAATGTTTATATTTCTCAATTCGAGTTGATTGGCTAATCAACTTTATTACATCTTCGTTCGCTTTCGTGAAATAGGATCGCCTTTTAGGGACTCCGTCTTACGACGCTAAGCCTGTCTTACTTTTCTCCAAGAACAGTCAACTCGAGGACAACGGCATCATGGCACGAGTGGGATTTATTACAAGCATATATTATAAATCAACTTCATTCAAAACCTTTCGGCTATTTTTTATATGATACTATTTTTTTGGAATAAAGTTATCAAGTTGTGAATTCCTGCTTCTCCTTTAGGTACCATAATTGATTTGACGGCGAAAGTAATGTCTTGTGACGACAATTACTCTCTCTAAACAATGAAACAAAAAAAATTCATTCTTAAATTTTATTTCATTCCAAACATTTATTTTTTTCATATATGTCTTAATAAAAAAAGTTCTTATGTAGGTACCTATTTGTGTTTTCGTTTTTGAAAAAATTATGACCAAACGAACCTTCTTCTTTTGAATATTTAATATGTGGCTAACCTCAATACAACATGGCGGGTTCAACGTTTATCATACTAATTTTAAAACGTTCTAGCAACAGTTTACATATTGGATTTCGTTCTAACTACTCTCTGAGCCTTCCCGGCGCTAAAAAAAAACAATGTATGAGCGTGCTCTTTTCAGCAAAACTAGTCGAAAAATATTCAAGAAAATTGAGAACAAACAGATAGACAAACATTCCTTTTTTATATATTACGAAGATTTTCCTAAGTAAATTTCAAAATAAATCACATTAAGTTTAAGTGTCTGCTTAGATAGTTGATCTAACAGACTTCTAGAAATATCACGAAAAGAAACTCTGCAAACCTACGATAAAGTTTTAAATATTTGATATTTTTCAGAGCGGTAGATACTGGTGAAAGATCACTATTTAGAATCGAACTGCAGCTTGAAATGAATAACCGTGCTTAGTGACCAGATATGAATAGTTTTCCAAGCTTCCTCTCCCCTCTCTCGTCAACCTCATAATTTGCTTAAAATATAAAAAAAAACCCGTCAAAATTAGAACAAGGGGGGGGGGGGAGAATAAATAAAATCATATAATTAAGTCGTCACAATGTGGATTAGCCACTGTTTGAAAATGGCCTTGAACGCCGAAACAGCTGTCACAATAACAAAAACTAAAAATGCTTGCAAAACTTAATAATAAAACAGTACTAAATTTGATTTATATTAAATTTAAAAAAAAAATCAAATTGGGGATACCAATTCCTCTTCGGCTTTAGGCCAGAGACGTCCCGTCCATATATGGTAAGCACGTAAGCACTTGCAATCCTATCTTGCTCGCACAAAAATAGAAATAATATTAAAATGTACAATATTTTTGCAAGAAATTAATCCTCACTTTCTCATATACGCCCAAAACGCAGCGCTGCGCTCCACATCGACCGCACTACTACAACGTGTCAAAGGCAGAAACTCATTTTGGAAAATGATGTGCACACCATGTTCTATGTAATAATCCTTCAGAGTCCTTCAGAATCCTTCAGAGTCTTCAAATAACTATTTCGAGAACCCACCCATTAAAAAATTGCACAGACTTAGCAATGAGTATAGTTCAATTGATGTTTACCGCTACGACACTGTGTCTAGGCTAAACATCAGTTTATTGAATGTTTTTATTAGATTTATTAAGGTTTTTCATGTGCACCTTTTGTATCGTTGTATTTATTATGTTATATTTCTATAAAACACCCAATCGGGCGTAATAAAGGTTTGCTGTATTGTAAACACACTTTACAACTGTTCATGTTTTACAACATGATAATTATTATAAACCTATTACTCACCCATTCCACTGTAACGAGCTACTTACATAGTCTCTACCTTCTTCTTTTATATGTACGTTATATTATTATATTATTTAGTAAGCCACTTGTTATACTCTTTTGTACAACCTATATATAACCACAGGTAAAACTGTTATTCGTTACGCTGTAACTTTTTTTTAAAATTGTATAATATTAATTACGTGCAATGGGAACTTGTACCCGCTAAGTCACTGCAAGTAGCTTATCGGCAAGAGTTTAATTAAAAAATATTATATAAGATAATAAGAAAAATATCAGTGCATCCATGTTGTAATGTTTTAATAAAGGAATTTGCCAGTGACGCAATACTTTCAGAGGTTTTCAGCATTTACGTAATAATACAATATTTTATGTAAATTTTTACCGTTTAGTTAATACCAACCTCCTTTAGGCAAAGAATTTAATAATCTAAAATAATACATCTCGCTGATCCAGAAAATGTGTAATCAGATTTCAAACGAAAAATACGCAACATAAAATATTATTAAAAGTAAAAAATCCAGTGTTCTCACATTTCAAAAAAGTTTTAACTAAAAGACAAAAAGATCGTCGAGACCACTAAACAAACAATCTCCAGAAGTGTGATCTGTACCGATGTGAAAAAAACTGGTGTCGCCAATTTGCATAAAATCTCTCGACTCAGGCTAGTTCGTCAAATCTCAGAAGCTGGTCGTACACAACTGCTGACCCTGTACAAATCGCAGGTGCGCCCCACTGTTGAATTTTTCAGCTATCTCTGGTCTGGAGCCGCAAAATACCCGAAAAAACCCTTTACTCTGTTCAGAAACGGATGGTCCGTTTCATCTTTATAGCACAGGTGTCACGCCACGTGGGAATGCTGACCTTCTTCTACCGACATTTCAATGGAAGATGCTCTGAGGTACTATCAGACTAACTAACTACGGAGCATACCATAATATAAGTGTATATTCATAAAATAATATGCAAACTTACTGCCTCAACACAGGCTAGCCGAGTGAGGAGGGTTATGTGAAACTTCAACTTATAACTATGCATTTCTGTTCTTTATATATTACCTACTCTTATTATATTATTTTCTATTTTACTTTTTGTATATTTACTTTATAAACCACTGTACACTTTATTATACATGTATTTTAGTTATAGTTAAACTTAATTACAATAAATATATTATTATTATCCCTTCAACACATAGTACCATATAGTATAGAATTGTCGGGAATCACGTCAAATGCGTGCCCAATATTTGCATATGGTTTTCATTTTTTTCACTTGACAACGGGTCGATTCGACGGCTCGTTTCGACGACTCGTTCTTGAGTTGAATAGCCCGGCTGTGGAACGATTTACAAGACCCATTTTAACTCCTTCCTTTCCTCAAAAATACCCTCCAAACAGTATCCTCAAATAAGACATAGGCCCCGAGGGATTTTAATTTCCTCAGGGCCTCCAGTATGGAGTTGATGTAAAAAAAACACTATTTTCTGTTTAAAAGAACGGAGACACGTCCACATCATACTTCTATCTGTATACTTCTTCAGTGTCGAGAACATATGGGAATATTCCCTTTGGGAGTTTCTTGATCATATTGAATATTCGGCTTCCTATATCAAATTTGATTCCGTTCTTTTCTCACGCACGGGCAAAATTTTTATGAATTTTTTTGTTTTTATTGTTTGATGTAATTTTTACGGTAGGTAAGAGATTAAATTTCGAAAGCTTTCACGGTTCTTTAAAAATGTTTCCTAGAAATGTTATGAGAGAAAATATATAAATGAATAAGATTGTAAATCAAACCTCCCTGAAGAAAGTTCTTGTGTAGTACACGTATCTAAAAGTTTTTCGAATAGCTTGACAATCTTTTTTTTTTACAAATTACAACAGTTTTTTTTTAATTTACAGTCGGAAATATTACGTAAGCAATAAATGTATAACCGTATATCTAAACTACCTAGATTGTATCCGGAATGTATTGCGGAATTCCGTCTGTCTATTCAAGATCGGTACTTAAATGATACTGATTGTAGATTACTGACTATTTAACTATGTAACTAACGTGAGTTCTATTTATTAGATGGCAGCACTGAGAGCATCGGCAAAAGCACGCCATTGCATAATAGTGAAAATAAGTCTAGTACAAAGCTCTTTGTCAAAAGCTGCTAAGGAATTTATAATTTATCATACGTAAAAAATACTAGGTTATAATAACGCCGCCATAGAGTGAAATATGGTGCGGTGGGAGAATGTATTTTAAGATGGCAGATAAAAACACAGCATATTCGTAAATATAACTATAAACGCAGTAGCTTCAACGTAGGAACTGTTTTTTTTAATTACATAAATAAAAATACTGCGTTTTTATTTACTAACAGTGATGAAATTGCGATAATATCAAAAACAATATCATCCTTTTTTTAATACGAAAAAGAGTAATTAACTAGTAAGATTACTGTATTTTACATACCACAGCAGTATCAGATAAGCATATATAATAATTTAAGCTTGGCAATGTTGTAAAACTTCTACTGAACGTATCTACAATAAGCCGAACAAATCAAAAGTTATACGATGAATGCGTATATTTATTGTACATAATTCTTGAATTACTACGTCAGAAAATCATAAATTTTACTGCGCGTGGCGTCATGCGTCTTGAGGAAAGTGAACATAATTTTTCTTAAATTTAATATGTAACTTTTTTATATCACTATTTATGAATACCATATTTTAGATTCCGTCCAGGCTTTGCGTGTCTCGAATTTCTATGGGGCTGTCAAATTATTTAGGTTCTAGTTAATATTTATGGTGTAGGCACAAGCGAAATCCATTTTTTTTAAATATTGCTGGTAGTTGCTAATAAGCAAAGATTCTATATATCTTTTAAGTTTCCATGTTATTTTAGAACACAAAGCTATTTTCACATCTTTCCCGGGATTTTTATGCGTAGGCAACACGAGCTGGGCCTAGTTTATCGATATGAAATGTGATATTTGATATTTCGACTTAAGGTGCGGTACCATATTGACACTATGCCGCTCATCCATTAAACTCATTAAGAAAGTGCTTTCCGAAAATGCCAAACCTCGTCCAATCATTCAGGATCCATTTGAGCTAAGTTGCTACCCAAAATCAGCCACCAATACCCATATCCCATACATAGGTATATATACAGATGCTATATGATGATTAATACTAATAATCATGATGTGTAATTGTGTTAGTAAAGTACCTTACAGACGAGCGGGTGGCCCAGTGGTTTCGCCAATAATGGGCAAAACGAACCGTACGGCGGAAAATTCCTGGCCCAGAAGAGGAGTGAGCATAGGAAAGGAGAACGAAATTACTAATTGCATTCAGAAAATTAATTGGAGCTGTAGCTTTTGAAACAATTCCACCTGTTAAGTATCCTTCTTAGAAATGGCGGGCGCTAAAAGTTTTTTACGAAAACAACATTATTTTTTCAAATTTCTATCTACATTAAAAAAGTATTTTTAATTTATGAGAACGAGAGGAAAAAACCCAAAATGAAAATAGGTCAAGCAGGAAAATCAATGTTAAAATTTGCGACTTTTGACCTCGTCTCTACCCTTAAGAAATTTAATAAAAATAACAACCTTGGAATGTTATTAAATAATACTTGACACCTGACCATATATTAACCAAAAGTTGAAACGGGCCGGCGATCGGAAATTAACAGGGATCATTCAATTGTCAACACTTGAAATGGTGCTGATAGACGATGTGATTTTTAAATTGATGGACCACTGTCCAGTTACACAAAACACATAACACGAAATGAAATATACAAGATCTACAGAAAACGAACAGCACATGCGTAAAGCACGAATGAAGCAATGACAAAAATAGGACAAAAAGATACATTTCAGAGAACATTCAAGTCAAAGCCTGAACAATGTTTTAGAGAGACTATGATTTTAGACTTGCTAAATGTGAGTAGTTTGAAGCACCCCACCCGTGCCGGCTGCTATACGTAATCTTCTGTTTTCAATCCCCGTTTCTATGAAAAGGCGTGTTAAGTTTTTTTAAACAATTATTATTAAGACAATCGAAGGAAACTTTTGACATTAACGTGAATTAATGTGTTATTGTAGAAGAATACTTCAGAAAGAAACATACGTCATCATCATTCGAAAGCTGTAAATCATAAAGGCGATAGGAGTAAATAGTTTTAGAGGGAAATGGAAAGGAATGTTAGGTATAGGATTAATGGGATTCCATTTGATATACCTTCCCTGGATACACGTGAGTGAGGGTATGTTGAAATCATTACGAATATAACTTGGTACAAATTGTAGGAAACTGATGACCCAGTTTACGAATAACCTGACAATATTTGAAATTTTCCTACTACCATCACAGTACCCGAAAGATACTGGTTGTGACGTGTGGAGGACTTAGACAGCCGAGGAATTGAACTCACGACGCCTGTGTGGGATCCAGATGCGATGCCAACTCAGCTACTGACCGATATTCTATGTTTTTCACATTTATTTACTTATTCTTAAATTAAAAAACAAAAACGTTAGCCACTCATGTGAGATGAGTTAAGTCCTCGTTGAGATGAGCGACTTTACAATTTTAGTGAAACGATGTATTTTATAAATAATTTTTTTTAAATAACATTAAAGTTATTCAGACTATAAACAACTATAAAATCTACAGTAAATCTTTAAGTTGGGCGGTACATTTAAGAATAATAATTTCATTGTAACCCAAATAACTATCATAAAGTATATATATATATACCAATTACCCACAATCATAGGATGACCATATTTTTGTTAAAAAGAAGTAGTGAGTAAATAATAATTACTTAGTAATAATCAGTAAATAGTAATAAGTAAATAATAATACGTAAATGAAAATAAGTAAATATTAATATGTAAATAATAATAGATAAATAATAATATATTATGTAAATTTGGTAATAACTACTCTAAACTAAGGTTCTTATTTAGGTACAGAATTTGACAATTGGCGTGATGGTCGTCGCAAACAATAGCATTAAATTTTCAAAAAAATCTACTGTGACAAATATCTATCGTCCGTATTGATTCACACAAAATATAGGAATGATAGTGCCAATATTTCAAAATAAATATGGTCAACGAATCCTCGAATGCATTGTACCATTTATATTTAACAAGTTGCCATACAAATTTAAAACCACTTGCTCTATTATGACGAAATTTTCACTAATGTTAAAGTGTTGGCTTTTGGAAAGTAACTTTGTGTATTGATGGTAACTAATATGACGGTCTCCTTGATTGCATAGCTCCTTGATATCTGCTGCATTTACGCTATTTTGCTCTTTCTTACATTGTCTATTGAACAAATATGATGGTATCCTTGATTGTATATCTCCTTAATAACTGCGGGTATCTTTAAAATTATTTAAGTGTTACTATTATTTTAAGTCTATACAAACTGTACTAATGTTTTTTATTTCTCAATTTGTTTAATACTTGCTGATATTTTTATTATATAATTTAAATCGATATTATGTCATTGGAGTCTAGTATCTCTCTATTAAAATGGTTATGCTGTTTTCATATTTAAAAAAAATATTTTTCCCACTTACGTACATTGGTCACAAAATATATGCACTTATATTGTTCTAATTTTGCGCTAAATTTGTATCTGATGATTGTTATTTATTGTAGTATTTTATAATATTGTGGAACTAAACTCTTGATGCCAGGCTACTTACTGTGACCTAGCGGGTACAAGTTCCCATTGTATATAATTAATATTATACAATTAAAACATAAACGAAAAAAAACCTTCTTAATATTTTCAATATGTATTTTACAGAACCTCTAGAAAACCACTAAGACCGAGTTAATAGAAACCGTGTCAACGCCATTTTGTGGAGCTTTCACGTACTTATATCGATAATTTTGAATATACCAACGATTTAAAAATAAATCGTAAAATATTATAATTTATTTGTTTTAAAAACAACATGTTTTTTAGTGTCATGAGTGCGCAATACAAAACCCCTGATCAGATTTTTTTATTCGGTGACCACCGTATTAAGAAATATATAAACTAGTTACAAACAAAAAGTATTGTTTCTTTAATTATAAAAAAAGAGTTAGATACTATTAAAGTAATAGCAAATAATAATGGATATACTAGCGAGATAATAGACTCCCTCCTTAACAAAAATAATAAAAAACTAACTCTGTCTAAAATAACAGAAGGTTTCACAATAGATAATGAAGAGAAACTCAACAAAGAGTGGGCAAAACTTCTGAATATAGGCGAGATTTCAAATACAATAGCAAGTTTAGTTAATAATAAAAAGTGTAATACAGCATTTTAGAATGTAAACTCATTGGGAAAAATTCTCATTAATAATAAAGATAAAAGGGAAAAATTTTGCAATTCTGGAATATATATGATTAACTGCGGAGATTGTCCCGCATATTACGTAGGCCAAACGGGCAGAGCCTTTTACACCAAGATAAGAGAACACTTTTCTAGCTGGGTAAACAATAAAAAGGAACTGTAGAACGTAGCTAACCATCTAATAGACAATCACCACTCATTCCATAAAGAGACAGATGTTAGAATATGTGCATTAAAGGTAAAACATTAGATAAATTAGAATCATTAGAAATTAATCGACTAACAAGCAAAGTAGAAGAAACGTATGCAATGAATAATCAATTAGAGAAAAAGGCTGACTCTCCGCTAATATATTTATTATAGTGTAACCTTACTTATGTGCAGTAATAGTATATAAACATGAATGTGAATAGGAAGCACATGCAAAATATCAGGATAAAATATAACTGGGAATTTTTGTTGCAGACATCCAAGGCGAACTCTAAGAAGATATTACCCAGATGTGTACCTATTATAACATAATAAAATATTTTAAAAACCCAACAGAAATGTACCTGGTTATCCGTAGTTCATGTGATTGGGACAAAACTGCTATACAAGTTCATCTTAGCAAACAAGACGGAAATCACAGGGAAATAACAAAACTAGAAAGAAACATCTGTTCAAATAAAAGCTGACGAATGACTTTATATAATTAAAAAAAAAACCCCATAGATTCAGTAAATAAATACAATGTAATCCGTCAATGTAATCCGTCTTCCAGAGGGTAATAAACCATCCCGAAATTAGTTTTTAAAAACATAATAAACAGTACCGTCAGCAATAAAATAATAATAAAAACAAAATTAGAAAGCAGGGAACTCACTCCCGACATCGATGCTATATATGGTATCATAGATTTAGTATTCATTGTACCAGTCTGACGATGCCCGTGATAGGGTGAAACCGGTCCGGTCGAAAATAAATAAGTGGAAAAAAGTTACAAAGGTTTTTTAATAAAAAAAAAATCATTTTAAGATTTTCTTCGTTCAGAAATTTATCAGTTACTCTACTTTTATTTTTAAAGTAGCCTAAAATTACTTTGATACATGATCAAAATTCAACGACTATCGCAAATGGACAAATAGTATTTGCGTGCAATTATTTCAATTTGTACAGGGTGGCGCAAAATGAATGTTATGGTTTGAATTCTTTCCAACTTTTTTTATTTTTTAATATATTTGTTTTTTGTTTCAGTATTTAGTACAGAAGACTGAGAGAATTTGTTACGGAGCAATACAAAATTGAACAATGAGCCAAAATCGTAGAATTTTATTTTGAAAATTAACGGTCTATTGTTTTAACTCGGCGTGCATATCATCGCTATTTTAATGTGCCGATTGGACCCTCAGTGCCAACAATAAATCGTCTAGTTGCAAATTTTCGGCAACAAGGAACTATAATGAACCTTCACGGTGCCGGAAGATGACGTACGCTGCACACGGATGAAAATATTGAATGTGTACGTAAGAGTTTACAGGAAAGTCCAAAAACATCAACATGTAGGCTTTCGACACAACTTGTCACAAAGGTCGCTGCAGAGAATTTTGGGTAAATTACACATGTTTCCATACAAATTTGAGCTTGTGCATGAATTAAAGCCGATAGATTACCAGGAACGGCTTATTTCGCGTAGAACCGATTTCAATTGGCCTCGGCGTTTTCCAGATTTAACAGCTCCTGACTGTTTCCTTTGGGGATATTTGAAAGAACGATTATATATGAATAAACCAAGAACCATCCCCCAATTAAAAAACAACATTCGCAATGAAATCGAGGCCATAACACCCGAAAATTTGCCAAGTGTTATGGAAAACATTCTGGAAAGAGCACGAACATGCGAAGCAGAAAGTGGCCACCATTTGCGAGATGTCATTTTTCATACCTAAACCAAAAATATTCCCCTTTAGTATTACATATTGATTTTTTTTAAAATAATTATCGCTTAAACAGAAAAAAAATAGAAAGACTTAAAATCATAATGTTCATTTTGCGCCACCCTGTATAATCAACATTTTTCAATTTATTTGTATGCGAACGATGCCCATCAATAAAATATTTTGAGTCGATCTGACAAAGGATTCACTGAGTATTGTTTATATTCAATTGAAAACTTCAATAAAATATCATTTTTATACTACTGACATGCAGGGTTGAAATAATCTAACGAATGCAATTTTTCGCGTAATGTGTTTTTTTAATCTCCGTTGATGAGTAAGGAAAACCGCGGATATAATAAACGTTATTTTTTTTTGATGCCGGAAATATTATATTGGTAATTAGTTCTTTTGACAGCTTGACGAGTTTTTTGTTTGCATTCAAACTCAAATCCAACGCAGTGGCAGTTTTGTCATCAGAATAAGTGAGTGATATGCGTGTGGAAAAAAAACAGATCGAAATTAAACCCACTGAATTGCAAAATTTATTTATGAAAAACATTTACCTGAAATTGTGCTTAAAATTTTCGATAGTTCATATTGTGTTTAAAAAATCCACGTAAAAGCCCCGATGGGCGTATGCCTTATAATCAAATAAATAAATACATATAAATCCAACATTTGCTTAAATTTTATTTTTGTGGTAGTTTTTATGTAAAATGTTTATTTACTGTTACTGGGATTTGAACTTTGAATGATTGATTTAATTGGTTTCTAATTTCGTGATAAGAAAAATTTTGATGTGAACCAAAAATCAGTTTACAATCTGCAAAATGTTAAATTTCATTTGTGTATATATAGCAATGTAAAATTTTTATGTACAGTGCCAGGGAACATTTCTACCTCTTCATGTGTCAACTGTGGTTAGAGGTGCATAAATATGGAGATAATCTTCTCTACCCTGTGAGCGGGCTGCCTATCGCTACTGTAGAGCTTTTATTTAATTTATTTCAAAGAATTGCAAACTGTGTTTTATCTGCTAGTGGCACTTGTTGATAGCAATCTTATATTTAAGCTCGCTCACTAAGGTAATGGAGGGCATAAAATGGAATTTGGGCGGAGATGGAGGGGGTCGGTGCTGGGGGTCCAGCGGCCGAGGTTGGAGATAGAGGGATTCAAGTTCGATTCTAATTTGGAGTAAAATGTTTTGGCTAAATTTATTACACGTTTTCGGAGTGAAGGAATTAAAAGTTAAATTTCATTACTGAAAAATAACGTTTGTGTAGCAATTACGTGATATTAATCTCTATGGTTTTGTAGCACAGTATTCGAGATTACAATCAATTACAACGCTCATGTGCAGAGTATTTTCGTAAGTCGTAATAAATAATAAAGTATCTTCTCTGTACATTTTGCTGATTGCGGAAACGCTTTATACATTAAACGTTTTTTACCGTCTACAATTTATGGACTTTGAGAAACCAAGAAAACAGTTTTTTAAGATTAGCTGTTATAAATGGGACAATTTACTTTAAATCAAATAATTCAGTTAAATAAACTTGGAAATTTTAATAATTAAAAACAGAGATCACGCAGGAAAAGGGCATCTTATCGAAACGATGAATCCGCGAAAGTTATAGAAAATGACCACCATGATAGCTAAGTAAAATCTAAATTTCCTTTCAAAGAATAATTATCAATTATTGAAGAAACATTTGTCAGCTAAAATAAATAGAAACGTTTTATACGAGGTCATAATATTATAAATAATAATGTGTTTGTTTCAGCTGAATAAAGCGGTGAGTACAATACTCTGTCTGTCATATAAAATAATACATCTGAATAAATTACATTATGTGGAAATAGAACATAACAAAAATATATAAATAAAAAAATTAAAAAAAGTAAAAAAAAGGTGAACATATTTAGCACCGCTACGTTGCTACGGTGGCTTTAGGGGAAATTGTCCATCTATGGTGTAGGAGTGCGCCCTGCCACTGGGCGACGGCCTAGACGAGAGTTTTTTTCCGATCTCCGGTAGTGCTGACTCGTCCCGGCAATTCTGTGGCGCATAAAAGTAGCGAACCCTTGCAGCCTTACCTCTGCGATCATCTGCGAGGCGCTGTATCGCCAAGGGAGGAACAGCGCATAGATCATCAGTGATGAAATGTCTCAAATATTTTATTTCCCTACAGATTTTAAGAGTGGCTCCGCCTAGACGTATGGGCGGAATGACAGCAGAACTAGTATTTCCTATGAAAATCAGCAGTGAAGATTTTTTAGCATTGTACATCAGCCCGCGACTAATAACGTTTGCTTCGCATATGGCCAGAAGTTTTCTCATTGCTCTTACCGATAGGGCTAGTATGTATATACACGATATCTCATCTGATTTTTTTGGGTTTGCTATGGAAAATATCGTTTGAAATGTTATGTTCTTATTTTGTTATTACACCAATAACACAATACATATACATTTTTATAAAACTTACTTTCAAAAAATTAGTGACATTCTTGTGTGTGATTTTAAAACTCCCACTAAAATCTTATTATACTTATGTAAGTATATGTGATAATAACACTAAATTCTAATTTCTTCTAACGATTGATATTAACTTTTTTGGCGTCATTATTAATGAATTATTTATTTTTTAATTAATTAAACAGTAAATTCTGTTTACTATCATAATTTATGTAATGTTTTTTTTGTTTGTTTTTTATTATCACTTTATGTCATATTTTATGTTTCTTACGAATATCTTAATTTTTTTTAAAAATGAAAACTTTCTCAAAAGCCATAGAGATGTGTTAAAAAAACTATCATAATGCCCACACACAGGCTTCGCCTTTATGGTATTTTATTGTTTACATATTTTATTTTTACCACATTTTCTTGTATTGTATACACTGTTTCAAAATGTACTTATGTACCAAAAATTCTAATTAAAAGAAAAATAAAAAAAGGAAAGGTATGCAAAGCAAGGAAATAACTTTAAATTAATTAAATTACCCCAATGTAACTCCAAGTGGGCCCCCGTGTCCGACCGTTGTTTAAATAAAACTTGTATTTATATTTGCACATGTCGCGGACATTTATTACGGTTATTTATTTTTGTTTTGTGTTAATTTTAAAAACCTCTCTTTAACTTGTTATAAAATGTTCAGATTTGTTCGAAAGACTGTCGCGAATAAAATTATGGAAATTGAAGAAGTTATAATTTTGCTCAATAAAAATTCATTTAATTATATACGAGTAGAAGGCTGAGGTTTGGCAGACTATGGAATAAAATTTCTACATTGTACTGATGCGCATGAAAAATTTGCATAACAAAGGGTGCGAAGGGAATTGTATAGGGGTTACGTTTCTTGATATACGTTTTTTAAAACTTTAATATAAACAAATTTAATAACGTTAGTATTAAGTTCTGCAAATATTTTTAGTTTCTATTATTGTGACAGCTGTTTCGGCGTTCAAGCCCATTTTAAAACCGCTACCTGTATCGGGCAGACGGGAAGGGCTTTCTCAACTACATTCAAAGAACATATACGATGTTATAAAAATAAAATAAGCTTTTCAAAATTTGCAGAACATCTCTTAATGAATAATCACACCCCGCTTAACAAAAACGAGCCTTAATCCTCACATACAGAAAGAAAGGGTCTTAGATTAAATTTACTTGAACAATTAGAAATTAATTAATTAATAACAGTAATTAATAAAGTAGAGAAAATTATTTATTCACCACTTCTCAGTGTATTAACACCATTAAACAATATAACATCTTTAAATAAATCAATTAAGAAAACATTATCCTTTAAATATGAGGAAACACATTATAAATGTGAAAACCTCACAGAATAGAGAATTTAAATTATTTTCTAACTGAATCGTTTTTACCGATAGTAAAACATTATTTTTAATAACCCGTCCAAATTAGAATTGGGCGGGAGTAAATAAAACCATATAAATAAGTCGTCACAATGTGAATTAACCGCAGTTTAATGGCATTGCACGCCGAAACAGCTGCCACAATAATAAGAACTAAAAATACTTGCATGACTTAATAATAACATTATTAAATTTGATTTATAATACCTTAAAAAATAAATTAATGTAGTTCCACGAATTAAACATAAAAAAACAATCAATAAGTAGTCATAGGTGATTTATTAGAATACATCTGGATAAAAAATCTCAAATAACCGTTAAGAGCGCTAACGGGAATATAAAGTTAATTATAAAAAAATAATTACGTTATATTAAAAGTGTTTTCAATC
The DNA here is from genome assembly GCA_022606495.2 of Halesus radiatus. Classification (NCBI taxonomy): domain Eukaryota; kingdom Metazoa; phylum Arthropoda; class Insecta; order Trichoptera; family Limnephilidae; genus Halesus; species Halesus radiatus. The sequence continues at coordinate 24,909 of JAHDVE020006720.1, forward strand.
AATATTGATCGAAATTTGCAACACAAGTAATTGTTATTATAGGTATATTATCACATGTCTCAGAGCAAACTTGTCGAGCTTTTGTAATTAACTATTAAGCTGCAAAGTTGTACTTCCTGCTACACATTATACCAGCCATTTTACTAAGTTTACAAGCCAGTTCACTTTAACTTGGCTAACGTCTAGAAACTTGGGGATGGGGATGCATTTTTATGACAGATGCTAAAATATTTAACACAATCTTTATTAATTGAACAAGGCACCTACATACTGTTGATTCACGTTAAAAAAGTCTAGTGCACTGGTAAAAATAATGCATGTTTAGTTTTTCAACGACGTTGATAAACTATCATAATAGGTAGGTAAAGAACTTTCAAACTTTCAAGTTTCACGTAAAATAGCATAAAGTATCGGGGTATTTTAGTAGACGGTCAACTAAAATGGAACAAACACGTACAAAATACAGTAACCAGAGTAAGAAAACTTATTTACTTATTCATTAGATTGAGAAACATCCCATCATCTAATATGAAAAAAAAAAAAAATTCCCTTGCGCAATCCATTTCAGTATATGCTAAGATTTTTTCTATTTTAGATCTCCCTGTGTAACGCATCCAGCGTTTTATTTCAGACCATTTCATTTCAAAAATTTCCACAAAAATAAGTAACCGACTAAGGTCACGTGGCAACTTAGAAATCCCTAAATTTTAAACTACTGCTTTTCAACTCCATTACGCCTGCATCGAGGTATAAGAGTACATTTTTAATGCCCTCCCGTATAAAATCAGAAGAGAAAAAAAACATTCATATCACAAATCAAACAATTATTAGATTTTTTTATTTTTGTTATATGAATACTGCACACAGTCGAGTCCCAACTGCCCCCAACCGCCTGGAGCCAGTGGGATTATGGCATCCCCAATTTGGGAATGTTGTGAGGCTGAAGGTATTGGGGATGGGAAGAAGAAGGGGAAAAGGGAGGTGGGGAAATACGTGGCTATTCAGATCTACATTTACATTTCAGAGTGATAGCTCTCAGTATCCCCCTGGTGAAAGACCACCATTAAGAAACGAAACCTTGCTTTAAATGGCATTAGCGGTGCTTAATATCCAGATTTTAATAGTCAAGTACTTCTCAACCTTCCTCTTTCATTTCAGTTTCCCCTCAAAACTTCCGAAAAAATATATTTACCCACATGCAGAACCAATATTAGGATAAATTCTCCAATTCCCCGTTTTTGTGCGCAGTATAATGCACAAGTTCTCAATATCGACATTCTTCACAATACCCTTTCAAAATATCGAACCGAAGTAATACGTACCATCAGAAATTGATGCACGAGTATAAAATGTATCGAGAGCATCTCCTGCCTCTATCCTTTCTTCCTCTTCCTCTTCCTCTCCCCCTTCCTTCTTATTTTGTTTTTTCTAATAAAACATCTTTACTTAACCACTGTTAGCACAAGAAACTTTGTTGGCTTACCTTTTATTATACTTCCTTTGTCTATAAATTTGTATTGAAAGCTGTTTGTTTCTTACAAATAAATAAATAATTTAATAAATTAAAACTTGCTCGAATTAGAAGCATGTTTCTGTGCTTACCCTAAAACGATTATTTTGACTTTCGTAACTAAGAGATAAGTCCTCCAACTATAGACTTATAAATGTTCCTGCTAGGAAAAGCTGAAGGATGATATCTCAGAAACAAATAATGTTGAATAATACAACCCTGTTATTAAGTTTCCAGGAGAGAAATTTCTCTGAACTGGCATATTATGGAGAACTTCGTTTACCCAAGCATGGTGGGTAGTTGCAAGAAAATTTTCGTTTTAACTTAGTATTTAATAACCGCAGAAAATTATGGAAACTCCGATGGTTAGTTAACTATCGAAGAGAGTAGTTTCCATTGCCTGCCTCTTACATACCTACTGATATATATTACATACATAGATCAACAAGAAAATCTTCATTTCTATCTTAAAAACAAAAGCATATTGATTTATTAGTATTAATAAATGAATTAAAAATTAATCACCACTTAATCAATATATACGAGTATATACCAACATGTTTCGAAAGCAAACCTTTCCTCATCAGGAATATACAGAATATTAAAAAATTGGGAGGCTGGTATAGGTAAAGCCACGCCGATAACCATTGATTGGATAACCAACACTCCTGCCATAGGTCAACACAAGTAGTTTGTAACGGCAGGTGGAAGGTGGAGCACGAATGGCCGGGTTACTGGGGTTAGGTTTGTCCAGGTCTTGGCGACGGATGCGTCTGTCGATTAATTGAGGGAGACACTTTGACCTCTCCAGCCGTACTCTTTTGAGCCATCATCGCCTTGCACCGCAGTGGGAGGGATGGATTCATACGTCCGTCACTCCTGGACGAACTGTCCCCCAGATTCCTACTTACCCTTTTCCTACCCAGAACTTAATCTTCTTTCTTTCCTTACAAAAACTCTTTGCACAGCGTCCCCAAAGATGACATAGGTCCTGAAGGAAATTATTTTCCTCAATGCCTCCAGTGTCGAGTTAACGTAAAAAATAGACGAATTATAAAAATAGTAAAAAAATAATAATAAGTGATGAGATAATAATTAATAATGGGAAAATAATTATTTAAAATGAACAGAATTATTATAAACACTAATTATTATTCAATTTATTTTAATAACTTATTGAAGCTCATAAACCTTATTGTAATATTTAATCATTAAAGATAATATTAACCTCTGAGGTCCTGGGTTCGGTTGATACCTTTTTGCATTCTGGGTCTTTTTCTGTTTCATGTTTCATTTGAGATTTGTTAATATTATCTTCTTCATAGTCACTAGTCATAGGAGTGCTGATACCAACCCTGATGTATGGCAGTGAGGTATAGAATTGGCAGAGAAAGAATGAAAATAAACTGAAAAATATTGAGATTCGTACACAATGCAAGGCTGATGTAAGCGTAATGAGTAAGTTTAAGAAAGGAACCCTTAGATGGTTTGGGCATGTGGAGCGAATGAACGAAGAAATAATAATAATAATACTCGGATGATTTTTATAGCGCCGTTTTTGTGAAAAATCACCTCAAGGGCGCTGTACAAATCTTACTTCCTATTCTTACATTATTCCTATATTAATTAATTTTTTATTTTTTTGGACACTATCATTACACATTATTTATAGACCATATAAAGAGATGCAGTTAGATTATCAAAATTAAATACGGTTTGGTCTAAGTTTTCATACATGTTTAGTTTAAAAAAAGAAGAAGCTAACTGTATTTATTCCTTATGATATATTGCAAGACGCTAATACAAATGATAGGAGTTATGTGAAGTTGGGCGGTGGGTGGGGACTGGGGCCGGGGGTACTGATCCTTTCTTCCAATCTTCTTTGTCTTTGTTGGTGACGGGACGCTTGGTGTTGGTTTGCCCATACGCCAGGTGGCGCTCGTCGGCCGGCTTCAGGATCTGGAAAGAGTACATCAGCGTGTCGTCTATTTCTCGCCCCAGCCGGTGGTATCCTTGTCGGGGTCGGGCCACAGCAGGTCGCAGAGCAGCCTTGTCGGGCGCGGCATGATGCACCGGATCTGCTCAGTGAACTGGAGGTCAGAACTCAGGTCGCCGTGACAGCAGAAGATCTTCTCGTCAAATGTTTTTATTTCCTATTGCGCCTTTCTCGGTAGCCACGAAATCTAATTTTGCGGATTGCGGTTGTGGTACAACGTTCAAGGTTATACAATTATATCTTTGCAGCCATTAAAGGTTCCAAAATAGCACATTCACCATTAAGTTTGAGTTTGAGTTATCTAGCTCGGTCGTATATTGTTTACAATCACAGGATTTCGTGGGAATTTTAGCCGGTGGATGGCCTTAAGGCTTGCGACGGATCATTGAGTATAACTTTCAGTGGTCTGATTATATTTGGTTTTACCACGTCAATACGGAAAACGTTTACAGAGTTTTCGACAAACGTGGTGTCGATTTTGTAAAGTATTCTTATTATTTCCATTTTGTCTCGATTGACTCGGTCCAATTGACTCACCAATGTGCTTTCAGGTACATTTGTAATGATTAAATTGTTTGCTCTCACCTTTCTTTCTTCTAACTCGTCGGCTGCTTCGCACGTTTGAGTTATTTGTACCCCATAATTGGCATTATTTGGCAGGGACTGGGGCGGAGGCTGGAGCGGCTGGTTCTCTGAGATGCGTTGATAAGTCTTAAGTTCACCTTCTAAAAAGCCCATTTCAGCTGCAACTAGACTTATATTTCCCAGTATTTCCGAAAGTTCAGGTGTCAATTTTCCCATTTGTTCTTTGTTGAATTTGTAGGCTGGATCCATTATAGTAGTATTTAATGTATGTATAATATTATTTGCCAAGGTGATAAAAAATAGGTATCACAGGTGTCCATCTTATTTCTGCGAGATGCGGTCCGAAAAGGTTTAGCGGCCCTGCGTCGTGTAGGCGGACTAATAATGTTCGATGCTTGCAACGTAGAGTCGGCTCTCACGCACACGCACACACACACGGACAGTGTTAGGACTGAGTTATCGGCGAGTTATCAATTATTTTGACAATAAATCAGATTTTAAAATTTAGATTTAGGTTCACACTGAGACTTTGGAATATCTCGAAATTTCTTTATTCCACTGATAATGTAATTTCACGTATGTAATAGTATTATTTTTAAACAAATATGAGAAAAATGTTTATTTATATTGTTTTAAACAGGAGTGAATTTCATAGCGGTATTCTGTACAGCGGTGTTGTTATTATATAATCTAGGTAGTTATAAAATAGCTAATGTGACTGTAAAACGAAAGATCATCTGCGCATTAAGATGGACACTACGTTATGTAAAATAACGAATTGAAGATAAGCAACCGAACAATAACCGGAATACTACATACTGATATGAAGGTCCTCTTTTAGATGTCTATGGTTGCCTCGAAATGGTTGATACGCTGTGGAACAGTCTTCGCCATGGTGCTGTAGAACAAAGACTGAAGTTATCCTCCTATAGATCTATGCAGTTAGCCGATCGTCTTCTTCTTCTTTTAATATGAATGTTCATATTTGCTCATATTAATATCCAAAATGAACGGGGTGAGTAGAACAAACCGTTAGTGTTTGTTATCTCTATTAATTTGAGTGAAATAGAAATTTTCTTATTTGAAGTGTAATTAACTATTGTGCATGTTTTCTATTTTTATTTTTTTATGTGATTTAAAAATGTTATACTTTTATGCAAAAGCCCCTTAGGCGTTTAAGAAATAAAATAATAATATTAAAAAAAATCTATACAAATATTACAATAATTTAATTTGAAATACTGTTTTTTCTGTTTCAATTTTTATATACTTTCAATAGTCGTTTATTTTAGCTATGTTATTTACGTACAGATATTCCTTAAATTTATGTTTGTTACTATACACGTTCGTAGGGTTCTTTTGTTGTTTACATATTTGTTCACATTATAGTAAATGTCTTATACTTTATGTTGTACTCTGTAAAAGCCGAATGGCGTTAATGATTCAAAAATAAATAAAATAATATGTTCTTTTTTTTGTGTAGTTTACCATGTGGTGTTTATGTTAAAAGTTTTACTGCTTTTTTCTTTCCTCAAATTCAACTTACGACGGATTAAAGTAAGGTAAAACCGTACATTTTAAATGCCTTGCACGTATCAAATAAAATAAACTTCTCGAAAAAACCAGATTATCCCTTTGTTTAGAGTTCCTTTTACAAAACACAATGTTTTTATTCTCCCATAAAAACTTGGTACCCTCCATAAAAAAGGCATTATGTTTTTTTTTTTCTCTCGGAAGGGTTCGTTTAAAATGAATTTCATTAATGTTTTGTGTTTATTATAGTCGCATACTTATTTAGTTATGCAGGTTTGTACGACACCACATTAATTGCTTTGTAATTCAATATTAAATAACGATTGTTATTGTGTTTAACTTGACATTCATAATAAAAATAAAAACTTTTTAAAATAAATCAAATTTAGTAATGTTATTATCAAGTTTTGTAAGTATTTTAATTTTAATTTTTTTACAGTTTTTATTTATAATTTTGAAACTGTCAATTCATGGTGGAATTCTATTTCATAGGATTTTTTTTTTATTAAAAACCTTTATAACTTTTCTCCACTTATCCATTTTCTACAGAACCGGTTTCATCAAATCACGGGCAGACTGGTACAATTAAAACTAAATCTATGGTATATATAGCATCGATACCAGAAGTGAGTCTCATTGCTTTCAAATATTGTTTTTATTTATGACTTGAACATTGTTTTACAACATGTGCTTGTTATAGTTAGTTAGACCCGTCTCACCTCACCCCCTGATCCCGGACACCCCTGCTAAGTCACGAAACCTACCGTATTACTTGGGGTGACGTACAGTCCTTTCGGAAATCAACACATAAAAAAAAATCTGCACGTTCTGCTATATTACTTATAACATTCCATGTTTCATTGAACAGCCATTTTGGCTATCACAGGCTAATCAATTTTCGCATTTTGATATTAGCAAAAAACAAAAAACAATGGCAACCTGGTTTTTATGAGATTGAAGTTTTCGCCGGGAAATCACATATCAGCTATGAAGTGCTACCCGCGTTTCGATCATATTTTGGATTCGGAACATTTACAATTTAAAAACACGCATTGTTCCAGCACTGATTGGCAGCGATTCACCATTTCCCGAGAGATGGAAAAAGGTTTGGAAGCTCAAATAATGGACTGTGAAAAAAACGAAAAACTTTAAAGGTATATTTCCCAAATGAGTGAGGCAAAAAAATCCAAATGATACGGCCATGTTCCAGCTTTTGGACATCGTTTTGACATTAAATTCTGTACTGACTAATTAACTAACTATCACGTCATTTCCCCGGACAGGTAAGGAGAGATGAGGAATCCCATAGAATTCTGGCTTGGGCATACGCTCCTTGCTTCATTCACATGCATTCATTGTTTCATACATATATTCATGATATAATTCTACTCAAGTAGATATTTGATTCTCTTAATCATGCCATGTCTTCCTCGGGTATCCTTGACTTTTTCTATCATTCACCTTGGCGTAATATGTTTTCCTGGTGCTCCATTCTTCATGCATACGAGTACATGCTTAGATTATTCGGACATAACATACTTCATGTATGTCCAAATAACCTATGCATCCCTCTTCGGATCTTCATGTCCGTAATACCATTTTTTTTATTGTTTATTAACGATATTATAACTGTATTTGATAACAATAATAATAATTGGATGATTTGTATAGCGCCGTTTTTTGAAAAATCACATCAAGGACACTGTAGAAATATTTCTTCCTATTCTTTATCTAATTATGCACAAACAGATATAGAAAAACATACTTACCTGGCAGGTTGCTTCAAATAAACACAGTTTTATTAGAAAATTTAAGCTTAGAGGTGATATGAGGTTTACAGTTTAAGTTGCTTGAAATAGCTGCAATTGATGACCAGATATTAAAAGCCAGGCACTCTTCCCAACCTTCCCCTTTCCGTCTTCTTTCCCTTCCCACCCCTTTCAACCTCACAAAATACTCCAATTGGAGATGCCATAGCAACACTGGCTCCAGACAGTTGGGAATCTTGGAGGGCTATTCGAATGAAAGTAAAAAAAAATATTGCTTTAAATTAACAATCGGCAACATAAGAATAATTGACAAATTACGATATTCTTAAATAAAAATATCACAAGAAACTAACGTATAAATAACAAGAGGAAAAGCGACGACAATAGTTTTATTGCAATACCGAATAAATTCATAGAAATATCATTCCGTTAGAGTCTGCTTTCTCGAGTGTGGTTTGGAGAATTCATTTTTTGTATTGAGTTTGTCCCATTTGAAAGGAAATTCTTTCTAGGGCATCCATTCAATATCTTTGAAATAATCGAATTCCCCTACTATGACGGAGTAACCAATTCAAACCAAAGTATTTCAAGGAATAATGTAGGCCGATGTTTTCGGAGAATGAAAATTACGTTTCACCCGATATCTTTTGGACAGTCACTTTCCTCTTAAATTAAAATAAATATTTCATAAACGTCGTTAAAAAACATAATACCCAAAGTGATTTTTTTTCTGTTTCCTATTTATTGCGAATTTAGGAAGACTTTACGCAGGGAGATTTTTATGTTTTAAAAAAAAATCGAATCAAAATACAATATTCACTCCCGAAACAAATGACATGTATTACTATAATTGTATATCAGTGTCACACCCCGTATTACAGTTTAATAAATAATAACTTCTCACATTTAATCTAAATATTATTTCAAATTTAATATTATGAAACGTGAGCAACTGGGAATAATTGAACCTGCTTATTGGCACGTAGTTGGAGGGTTAATACCTGCTATGAGAAACTGACGCACGATTAGTCTATTCTCTATTCCTCCCCTTGAGGCCTCCTAATCATTGCTTCCTGCTTCCTGCCAGTTGGGGGGTGTGGGAGGTACCGGAAGCCTCCCGAGAAATTGAGACATTTCCGACTTCCCTAAAAGCCTCCGGAAACATTACGAATAAAAGACATCCATTTTTAGAAATTCGTGCTATGGGATCTTAAATTAGCATTAACGTACATATATTTCTGATTATTTTGACTAAAAATGTTTTTGTTTTGGAAAATATAAGTTTGATTTATTAAAACAATCGTGAAAATTTTTTCCACTTTTATTTTGACCTGATCGCTTTCAGTCTGTTGCGGCCATTTTCAGACTGGTCAGAAGATCAAGTCTGTATCTATTGGGTTAGCTAACGTAAATTAAATCGACCATAAATAACGCATTTTGACAGTTTTCATAATCGCAGGTCCGTCTATTGCGCTTGCATAACAATAATAATAATAATGCTTTATTATCTTATTTTTATAAAAAAATAATAAATAATGATATCCTCATTGGGATTTCGCGTGCTGAGGATTTCATTTACAAAACATCAAATTACATTATATTAAATTGATGTGGTAGATGAAAAAAATAAATTATAAGGTGAGGTGTTTTAGGGGCAGTTGAGTGGTTTCGGTGTTAGTCTGTATTTGGTGTTAATATATTTTCTATTTTAGTTCTCCCTATGTAATGTATCCGGTGTTTTATTTGATTTTTAAATTTATTATGGTGTGATTTTTGAAGGAGAGTAGGATTATGTTGTAGAGTTTAGTACCATAGTATAAGAAGTTTTTTTGATCAAATGTTGTGTTTGTGGTTCCTTGTTGTATGTGTTTTTGACTCTAATATACGAGTATGTGATTGTTATTTCTCGTTTTTTTGTATTTGTGAATGTAAACTAGAGTATGATTATTTTAATGACATAACGTTAAGTTTGTTGAAAATTTCGTCAGTTACAGGGACTTTAAGTATAATTTTCATGATGTTTTTTTGTGTTCTAATGAGAAAATTAAGAATATTATCATTGGGACTTCCTCATCCGATATTTCCATATTCTAATAGTGAATGGTAGAGAGCCATGTAGATATTAATCAAATCTTTTGTACTGGATTTGTCTCTTAACGTAAACGTAAATATAGAATGTGTTGTTTATAGCCGATTTAACTTGCATTATGTAACGAAAAAGATCCAGATTTAGCCTCCAGTCTACAGATGCCTGGTCAGGTCAAAAAAAAATGGAAAATCGTTTAAAAACAGTTTTATTAATTCACTACAATAGAATTCTACCACAAATTGTCAGTGTCAAAAATAGATTTCTTGAATATATAATTTTAAGTACAGTATTCGATATTAATATTTGATGCGTACGTCTTCTAAAATATTTGTTGAATTGTACTTATATAATGTTAGCAAAATTTATGACACGATTTCTTAATTTGGCAAGGCATGCGTGTTAAAAGGTTGTCTAGCCAGCACAGACTTACAATAGGATTAAATTTATGTTTTCTCACATAGTTTTAGGCGTAGGTACGCAAACCCTGTGAAGTAGGTATCATAAATACGTACATATATTATATCGCACTGTGGTTTTATAAATTTGATATATGCGTTGAACGCCGAAACATCTGACACAATAATAAAAAAACTAAAATACATGCAGAAGTTTTTAATAACATTTTGAAATACGATTTATTTATAAATAAATTAAAAATTACTTGGTAATCACCACTTTCTTCATATATCCATATAAACATTTTTCGAAAGCGAAGCTTTCCTCATCAGGAATATAAAGATTGTATATTTTTGTACACTTTTTGTCATTGCTTCATTTTTTTTATTTCGTATGTGCTGTCTTTTTTCTGTAACACTTTTTTTTTTTTTTTTACAGTAACTCCACACAGGAGACCAAGGAGGAAATAATTTCCCTCAAGGCCTATATCATCTTTGGGGATGCTGTGTGGAGGATCTTTTAGAGGATAGAAAGGAGTGAACTCGGGTCTTGAAGAGACCTATGTTATAGGATGGAGGAAACACAGAGGCCGGCAGATCATTCCACAGCCGAGCTGTTGAACACAAGAACGAGTCGTAGAAGCGACCCGTTCTCATGTGACAAATGTCAACCGTGTGCAAATGTTAAGCGCGCGTTTGGCGTGTTTCCCGACTATGCACCGGTGCCGAAGGGATCAATGACGCTAGCTCCTCGGAGCATCTTCCATTAAAATACCGGTAGAACAAGGACAGCATTCCCACCCGACGTCTGTGCTCCAAAGATTGCAACCCATTTGTTAAGATAGGCGAATCTATCAAACGGACCGCCCGTTTCTGCACAGGGTCAATGTTTTTTTTCAGATATTTTGGGACTCCCGACCAGAGGTGGGTGCCAAATTCTACAATGGGGCGAACTTGCGATTTGTACAGGGTCAGCAGTTGTGTACTATTAAAGTATCTGCGGGCTCTGTACAATACGCCCAGCTTCTGAGAGGCTAACTTTACTCGGGTTTCGATGGAGCCCCATACCTGAGCTGGTCACTTAAGGTTACACCAAGCATATCAATGGAGGGCTTGTTGGGAAGATTGCTTCCATTAAAAGAGACTAGATTATCATTTCGATCCCTTTAGACGTAATCAGACATGATTGGGTCTTTGAAACATTAAATTCGACGAGGTTTTTCTTACCCCAAGAGGAGACCCTCTCAAGGTAACTGTCCATTCTCTGTTTCAAAGCCCACCGAGCCGTTGGAGTTTGTGTGCCCTTTGGGGGCTTGTCAAACAAAAAGCAATCATGGACTGAACTGTCATCCGCGTAACAATGGATTGGTGCACATGTCAAGATGTGCAACAAAAACAATGTCGGAGATAGAACCGATCCTTGTAGGACGCCAGCATTTATTGAATGCGAGGAAGAGATGAAACCATCAGCAACCGTCTGAATCGATTTCTCCCTCAAAAAGTCGGCAATCCACGTACACAAGGAAACGGGAATTCCGTAAGAAGGCAGTTTGTTGACAAGTCCTCGGTGCCAAACACGGTCAAAGGCCTTAGAAATGTCCAGTGAGACCGTTTGAATCTCACCATAACGTTCCAGACACCGTCCCCAAACATGCGTCACATACGCGAGAAGATCACCGCACGAGCGGTTCCGCCGGAATCCGTACTGGCGGTCATTAATGATTTTGTTTTTCTCGAGGTATGTAAGCAGTTTGTCGTTGATCACACGTTCCATCACCTTGGACAGAACTGATGTGATCGCTATGGGGCGGTAGTTGGCCGGGTTAGAGCGGTCACCTTTTTTAGGTATAGGATGAATGACCGCTTTTTTCCAACCAGAGGGCACAGAGCCACATTTCAGGGACATTTTAAATAACTTAGAAGCCCTTGAAATAAAAAAAATCAATAAAAAATAATAATAGCCATATACTAAATAACCAAAAAAAATAACCTATAGTCCCATTTTAGACCTATTTCCGTTCTCCTCCAACTCTCCCTCTCCTCAAACAAGCCACCACCGTAATTGACGTTCTGTTACCTTCTTTATCTTTCATGGTTTTTTCCCATCGTACATGTAATTAGGTATTTGGTATTGTAGGTTTTTATTTTTATTTTATTGTTATATTGTTGTCTCCCTCTTAATATTGTTTCTCTCTTTCCCCATTTTCACCCTATGTATACTGCACACTCTTGTTATTTAATTAGTATGTTCTATGTCCTGAAGACGATTCGGCAGAATCGAAACTAGTCGACAAATAAAAAAATAAAAATGGATTAAAAACAAAGTGACTTGTTATTTAATACATCATGTCAATCCACAATGTGTTTGCTTATTCTGAAAATCTACAATTTATAACTATACATTTCTGCTCTTTACATATTACTTACTTTTATTATATTATTTTCTATTTTACTTTTTATATATCTGCTTTATAAACCACTGTACACTTTATTATACGTGTATTTTAGTTATAATTAATCTAAATTACAATAAAGATATTATAATCATTATTATTATTATTATTAATCTAGTAGAGTTGTTTGCTTAAAGCTTTCATCTGTATTGCCTGCAAACTCGGACCTTTAAATCAATAGGTTCTGAAAAATATTCCGTTTGCTTAAATTCTCATACAATTTCAAAGGCACCCTCAAACAAGAGAGAACAAACACGAAATAAAATATTTATTATTCTCTGTGCAACAAAGGGTCCAAAGGAAAGAGGGACTTGACTAAAAACACTGAAAATTACGAAACTTATTTTCAAACGTGAAGCTTTTTTAAACCGGGTGGAAAATTCGTTGGGTTTATTCTGTCAGGGGACTTAAGATAATTGCTAATGCTTCTATATTTACCGAGATACTACCTCAGAGATGATAAATAATTCTACAAAGTAATGTTGCTAATTAACAATTTTAACTATTTAATAAATAATTTTTATTAATTAACATTTTTTTTTTATTTTGATACCAACCCCGATGAATGGCAGGGAGGGATGGAAATGGCAGATAAAATATGAAAGTAGACTGAATGCTGTAGAAATGAGATCTCTAAAAGATCGTGCGAAAATGAGATTCGCGAAAAATTCAAGGTGAGCGTTATGAGTAAGATTAGGAAAGGGACGCTTTGATGATTTGGGCACGTAGAGCGAATGAACGAAGAAAAGGGTGTAAGGAGAAAATATGAAGCGAATTTGAATGGAAGAAGAAGCAGGGGACTTCAGAGGAAGACGTGGCACGATCAAGTGAATCAAATTGGGCCATGTCAGAAATCCGAATAACAGAAGAGAATGTATGAGACGTTGTGCGAATGTAAATGAAGCAAGAACTATATGCCAAGATCGAGTTGTTTGGTGGTACGTCCTTTCTGCCTACTCCAGCAGCGAAACGGCGTGATGGTTAGTTAGGTAGTCAGTAAATATTTTTTTTACATATATATTTTTTATATATGTATACATACAGATTATTATTTATTTGTGTATTTTCTTATACTTACTGTAAATTTATAACGCTGTAATTAATTATGTATTTTTTGGTTAATAATAATTTTAAAATATAATTTTTTTAAACAATCAAAATTTATGGGTTCTCTTGGCGTTCTGATATAGCTGACCCTACCCGAAGAAAATCAAACAATTAAAAACATTTTTAAAAACAATTAAAAATTACTTTGTAATCACCGCTTTATTAAAATATACATATCAAAATGTTTCGAAAGCAAAGCTTTCCTCATCAGGACATACAGAATGCTAAACAATACTAATGTCAAGTTTTTAGTATTCTGTATGTCCTGGTGAGGAAAGCTTCGCTTTCGAACCATGTTGGTATGTAAATATTACTAAAGTGGTGATTACAAAGTAATTTTTATTTTTTTTTAATGTTTTTAATTCATCGCCCTCTTATTTGAGGGAGTATGGCTACTGCCCGTGGCTTTATCCTACCGATTTTCTCCTAGGTATGCTCGGAATGAACCATCTGCGGGTCAGAAGGGATGTACACATTGTGACATATTTCTTCAACTGATTCGCGGATGGTTCGAAAATTCGGCTATCATGGAGAACATTCATTTCTATGTTCCCGATGGTTATCTTCGTCACCGACAGCATAGACTGTTTTATCTCCCGCCCTGCAGGGCCAACTTGCCAATGGTCATGCCGGTGGGGAGAGCAATATTGCTGTTAAATAGAATCACTTCGGATATCGACATATTTAGAATCAATGAAGCCGCATTTAAACGCTTTGTTGCTACTTTTAAAATACCAGTATGCCTTGTATACAATTTACTGAGATTATGTATGTCTAACTTATTTTATGTTTTAATATTTATTATTTTTTATAAGTATTTATTTTGGATATTTTGCATCCTGTATCAAAAATTAAAAATGCCTTAAAATGTAAATTTAGTAAAATTTTTAAAAAGAATAAAGAGTTGGATCTTGAATTATCAAGTTGTTGTACGAAGTGTGTAGGCACTTGTGACGTTTTAATGAATTCTGTGTTTGTATGTATAAGTTAATATTTATTTTTCATACTTAGAAACATATTATACTCGTATAGTTTTCTTATTTTTTTTCTCGTATAAATTTTTTGTTAACAGATTTTTAGGATTAGTAGATTTATTTTATTCTAGAAATAAAACAGTAAATTTATTACAATGAAAAACAATTTCCAGAAATTAAATTTACAAAGTAGTACCTACGATATGTTCCCTTGTATTTTCTGATTTATACATATGTTTGTCGGGTGATATATGTGTTATATGTCAGTGTGTGCATGTGTGAATGTGTTTGTAGGTGTGAAAAGTTATGATCTACATAATATCGAAGTGTACCGCAACGAGCAATATATTTTTTTTTCCAAGATGCTCCTTTTAAATGTGGCCAGTGAATCCGAAAAATTATCAGTTTTTGAATTTTTAAGGTTAACATGGTTGAATTAAGAAAGAGCACGGTTAATTGGCGAATTTGGAAATAAATTTATTTTGCGGCTATGCAGGTGGAATAGTGCTGTATGGCGGGTACGTCTCAGAGGTATGTTGTAGTTAATTAGGGACAGATGCTCAGTACAATCGGTATTATTATTTAATATTATATGTAGAAATAGAAATATTATTAGATAGAAAGGTACATTGAACGTTATTGTTGAATTTGTCGGTAAGATATTTTATAAATTTCTTTTAAATCCATTCTATACTATCAATGTATAATTTATATTGAGGATTCAA
Source organism: Halesus radiatus (assembly GCA_022606495.2). Lineage (NCBI taxonomy): Eukaryota > Metazoa > Arthropoda > Insecta > Trichoptera > Limnephilidae > Halesus > Halesus radiatus. Next base: position 40,045 of record JAHDVE020006720.1, read on the forward strand.
AATTGGTGAGGCATATTCCAGTGGACTTCTTACAAGTGAAAATATAACATTTTGATTCTTCGAGGGTTTTTGAACACTTTGCTCTAGCGTAAAACAAAACAAAACATTTTGTATGACCTGTAGTAGCTTTTGATTACCTTATTTTGAACCTGTAATTCCTTGGTATGTTTTTCCTATGCGTTTCCCCAAATTTCAAATAAGTAGTTTGGATGTGATTGAACTAGGCGATAATATAATCCTTTTTGACAAGTTATTTGATAACAGATATGATAATCTGCTAAAGACGTCAAGTAACGGGGTGATTTTATCATTAACTCCATATTGTTTACGAGTGTTTGTCAATGCAGAGCCCCAGATATTTCTCGCCAACCCGGATTTGCATGTTGCTCTTTTATTAAATATTTTCGACCAAGGCGACCAATCGAAACGTTATTTTTCCACGAATTTAATAAGAAACTTGTTCGTTTATTTATATAGTTGGCCATAACAATCAATAAAATGACAATTTTCAAAGAATCAATGCACAATCACCCGAACGTGAGAAACTACACAATTGGTCATAAAGAAATGGACACCACTGATAATAAATGTATGCTTCTGCGTGAAATATTTATTGCCACAAGAAGAAATTCAGGCCTTTGAGGAAAACATCTCGATAAGTCTCCCGTCAGTTAGTACTGAATTGAGGAATATTTTAATCTCACTTTATGAATATTTTGATGTTAAATTACGACGTTACATAACGCGGTGGAAGGTTTATGAATAATTACTGCACGCTTTCTGCAGATATTAGGCTAGGCTCACGGAAAGTGTTTATGCTTGCAGTGTTTATCAATGGTGTGTTGGAAGTGCTGAGTCAGAGTCGGTTGCCGCCTCAACGTCTCGAGTCAAAATGAGAACACGTCTTTTTTTTACCGTAACTCCACAAAGGAGGCTCTGAGGGAAATAATTTCCCTAGAGGCCTATGTCATCTTTGCGGGTGCTGTGTGGAGGATATTTTAGAGGATAGGAAGGAGTGAAATCGGGTCTTGAAGAGACCCATGTTGTAGGAAGGAGGAAACATAGAGACCGGCAGATCATTTCACAGCCGAGCTATTGAACACAAGAACGAGTCGCAGAAGCGACCTGTCCTTATGTGACAAATGTCAACCGACTATGCACCGGTGCCGAAGGGATCAATGACGCTAGTTCCTTAGAGCATCTTCCATTAAAACACCGGTAGACAAGGGACAGCATTCCCACTTGACGTCTGTGCTCCAAAGATTGCAATCCGTTTGTTAAGATAGACGAATCTGTTAAACGGACCGCCCGTTTCTGCACAAAGTCGAGGGTTTTTTCAGATATTTTGGGGCTCCCGACCAGAGGTGACTGCCAAATTCTACAGTGGAGCACACTTACGATTTGTATAGGGTCAGCAGTTGTGTACTATTAAAGTATATGTCGGCTCTGTTCAATACGACCAGGTTCTGAGAGGCTAACTTTACTCTGGCTTCGATGGATCCCCTATACCTGAGCTGGTCACTTAAGGTTACACCAAGCATATCAATGTAGGGCTTGTTGGGAAGATTACCTCCATTAAAGGAGACCAGATTGTCCGTTTGGCGGAGCGTCCGTCTATTAAGTGTTTTGTCTATTCAAGCGGTTGGTGCGGGTTTATATGTGGAATATTTAAGTGAGGGAACGCGACGTAATATTACAGCTTCAATTAAATACTAAATAAGTAATCAAATGAAAATACCCTAACCAAACCTTGAAGTTGAAATAGAGAAGTCACTAAAAACACTCCTCCGAAACCTAGTTCGCCTCAGCACAGGATCTAATAGTGAGGAGGACTCGAAAATATTGTATAATATATATATTTTCATACTTATTTCTTCTTAAAATGTTAAAATAATATAATAATAAGTAAGTGCCTGACAAAATCGAGTTGTTATAAAATAGGGATTTCTTCCTAGTTGGGCAGTCAAAGCTTAATGAAAATTTAATTTAATTTTTTTGAATTCAAAAATAAATATTTTTTTGGTTATCTTCGCGTTATTTTTGGAGAAATTTCCGTTATTTTTGGAAAATTCGGGTTACTTTTCAGCGCAAAACGATGCTATTTTCCAACAAAAGTGATGTTATATTCCGTTTTCGAAATTTTGTAATAAAGGAGGGGGTATATGTATTTTGTTCATAATTTTTTTTTTTTTTAATAATCGAAAAAATAATATCAGCGTTTTAGACTTGATCTTAGCTGGATTGCCTTTTACGGCTATTCAAGCTTGTCAAAACCACAGAGAAAGAAATTTTTAGAAGGTACAATATTACCTTCTTAATTTAAGAATATCACGTGAAAATTATGGAAATTCGGTGTTTTTTTTCCGAATTTCGCGCAAAAATTTTCATCGTCACAAACGCGGATTTATCAGATGTCTACTAATTAATAAATAATGAAAGTAAAATTAGTGCCTTTCTCTGCATTAAAGAACGAACTTAGATTTATTCAAATTCGCTGTTTATTTTGTACGGGAGAGTTCAAATCAGCTTCCCGAAAATGCTTTCGGCAAGGGTCTAAATAACAATATATTTATTAACATCCATAAATTTTATTTTTCTAACGAAAATATAAACGTAAAACATCGTAACACAAATAACAAAAAATCGTACCAACGGTTTCATAATTTTACTCAGTCAAATTTATCTGAGAAGAATTTCGCATAAAACCCTAAAAGGTCGCACCTTCATCCTACCACTGTATTGATACTTTACGACTGGGTAATGTTTTGGATTTGATTTATCCGTTTCACCAGAAATATATCTAAATAATCTGCCCGTTTCGATGTATTGTTCAGAACCCGAATAACATTTTTACACCTTGGGAAATTCCATTCGCCCCATAAAACTGTTGGAATACATTTTTCCTGGAAAGAATAAATTTCAGGTAAGTGCTTGCTAATGCATTTAATTTCAATTTTCAAACCATTCGTCCGAATAAAAATATTAACGCTTGTAATGTAATTTTCCACTCTATATGCTAATGGGAATCGTAAATTTACGTAACGCCCTCCCGAACCTGACGAGTTCTTTTATCATCTTTAAACGTCTGTTTTAGGGTTGTAATCTTTATGACTCGGATACGCTTACAAGACTTACGTAGGAACTCTTTGAACATAAATCATACAGAGGAATACTTATTTAAATCACCAATTTACTTCGATATCCAGTCAGATTTTGAACCATTTTCCAAGTGAGTATGCCTCCCCTTTCGTAACTTTTATTGTTCTCCCAAATTCGTCCCGTTAGATTTAAAAAATTATATTATAGTTGTATAACAATTCAATATTTTGTCACCCCTTTGTTAACATATTATTTTGCCACATGTTTAGCCTTTCTCTCTGCATTGTTTTTTAAAAGCTTTTATTGCGCCAAAATAATAAATAAAATTTGTATCCGTTGAACGTCGGCGTTTCCAATCGGCAATGTCAAGTGATCAAGGAAAACTGCTTCCCGTAGTGTGTTGATCCAGTAAGAAGTTAATGACTTATGTTGATCTACCTTTAACACCATTTATCTGGGCACCGATGGAATACATCTGACCGAGATTTCCAATGGCCGACTTGGACCTTAGGAGTCCTTGGCAGCCGGGAAGTAACTCAACGGCTAGTGATCGCCGCTGAGGCCGTCCTCGGTGGCCATATGGGATATTGAAACATTCTGATGTTTTACGAACGTCGGTCTCGGCAATACTCCAGAAACTGAAGGATTAATAACCCGTGACTATTTCTGGGATAATATGACCTAAGGCCAGCAATGGATGGCAAGGCTTCAAATCGATTATGTACATCTTACTGGATCAATACACTCGCGGCACAATCTTTCTTTTTAAACCCATATGTGGCACAAACAAAATACCGGCGTTTTCCTTTAATAATGTGATCACTGTTCAGTCTTTAATCCATCGCTATTCGCAGTTTTTTGCCACAACATCTCCACAATGCCGCTCGAAACAAGATCGCAAGGATTGAAATACTAATTGAAATAAATAAAACTCAATATGGTTTCCGACGATTCGAATTGAGATTGCCTGTTCTTGATGGTCCTAATTCAAAAAGTGATCAGAAGCCGAATATGTAGCCGTTACTGTGCGGCTAGTAACTGCGTTAGGTAAACGCGGGGCTAGTGTTCGTCTTCATAGGTACTTAATTAATAATTTTGGTTAGGAAAAAAGGTATTAAATTGAAATAAATATTTTCATAACAATGCATAAATGCATACATACTTTTAATAAAATGCTTTACTTAAGTAATAAACGTCAACTATTAATTTTAATCCAAATTAAAATTTACAAAATGATAATAGTGTACATCACCAGAACCTATAGGAATTTTCTAGCAACGTAAGGGAAGGGATTATCGGCGATTTGTGAAATATTTTTCTGTGTTTTTTCAAAAAAATTAAGTTTAATTAAAGATAATAATTGTCAAAAATTTTGCATATATTTATTACTCCAAATAAGATTAGGAATCACTGGTTAAAGTATGTCAGGTACGTCCCTTAACATCCCGTATAATGTAGGTACTCTTGCATCCTAATCTTATCAGAAAAAAAAAATCAAGTTTGATCATAGCAGATGAAATAATTTATATTAGCAAGTTTCGTTTACGTATACTTAAGGTCAAAATGAATGCATACAGAGTGCTGTGATTATCAACTAATGTCAGCATTAGAATGAAAGGAAATATGACGGTCTGTACTACTGCTATTCAGGTCGGTACAGTTTCTTGATATTTGCGGTATTTAGTTCCCTTTACATTGTCTATTGGTCATGTAATATCATGGTTTCCTTGATTGTATATGTCCTTGATAGCTGTGGGTATCTTTAAAATTATTTAAGTGCTACTATTATATTTAGTCTATCCTCACTGTAACAAAACTGTACTACTGTTTCTTATTTCTAAATTTGTTTAATACTTGTTGATATTTTAATAATATTATTTAAATCGATATTATGTAAATGGAGTCTCTATAACAAAACTATTATGCTGTTTTCATATATTTTTATGAAAATAAAACAATAACTTTGTTTATAACCACGAGAATTTTATTTAATTTTATTAAGACCGACCGGTTTCGCTAACATAAGCATCTTCAGGGTACAAAAATTAACTCAGTTTAATTTTTGCATGTTAATAGCGAAAGACCAAGCATAAATGATTCTACTTCAAAGATATTGACTTCATTAAATATGTCTAACCACAAAGTGACTGCTTTCTATCAAAATATATATTTTTATTATTATTTCCAACTTGTATACATTGATGCATGCACCTATATTGTTTTATTATTGTGCTACATTTGTATGATGATTGTTGTATTATATAATATTGTCGAACTAAATTTCTGCTGACAAGCTACTTGCAGTGGCTTAGCGGGTACAAGTTTCCATTGTATGTAATTAATATTACATAATAAATAAAAAAAAAACGAATATACAACTATTTATTTGAATACGCTTGATCCTTGAGAAATCAACACGATAAGGAAAGTGATTTACGGTAAATGCCTTTAAACCTCAAGGAAATGGATATAAAGTGGTCTTTCGAGCCGGATATTCGAATCCGTAAATTCAAACCCAGCGAGCAGAGCCAGGAGTAACTGCCTGAAAGATTGAAGAGTTTACTGTGATGTACTGGAAAATATAACAACATTTCAATCTAATCTATATCAGATACAATATAAAAAATATTTTTTCAGAATGTCAGAAACTATTGTAAACATCAAGAGAGAAAAAATATTTAGAAAATTGACAAACTCAAACTGCCGATAATTTAAAAAAAAATGCATCATCAAATTTCCCAACCAAACCGTACGATCGCAGTAGGATAAAGTTAAAGTAGAATATATTCATTAATTCAAAAAGTTCATTGAAATCACGAAAAGTCCATAAAATATGTGAATCTACGGATTTTTATAGAACTTAAAAAAAATGTGCGAACCGTCTGGAACCAGTGATACTATGGAATCCCAAATTGGAGTGTGTTAAAGGTAGTGGGCTAAAGGTAGAGGGCAAGGGAAGGAGATGGGAAATAGGAAGGTAGGGAAGCACCGTTTCCATTCTGAATGGAGGTCTTTCACCAGGGCGATACTGAAAGTATCTACCACTGCTAATACAACGAGCTATAATTTCCTTCAGAAGCCAGATCTTAATATTTCAGCCAACTAAAGTAAAACTAAATTGCTAGGATTGATACGCAGGGTTAAGAATATCCAAGAGGTGTTAATTAGAGTGATCAATTGAATGAAGAGATGAATTATATTCGAGAGTAAACTGACGTTCAATCAAATAATTTTAACAGCTTTATAATTTCTTAAATTCGTAGTATTTTTATGTAAAGGTCAACAGTTTGGATCCGTATCATATTAAACGATATTTGTGTAACGTTGAATCTGTTTAAAGAAACTTTACCTGGATTTTACCGTACAGGTCAGGTGTTTATCATCTTTGGATAATTACCAACAAAAACTTACATTTTTCGAATTAGAAATTCTAACTAAAAGAAGAAATATAAATGATCTCTTAATTAATCATGCATTAGTGTTTTTTTTAATTATCATGAAATACTTTATTTGCACCACTGTTTAATATATAAATATCAACATGTTTCGGAAGTGAATCTTCCCTCATATAATGTGTATCCTATCCATGTTGATATTTATATATTAAACAGCGGTGTAAACAAAGTATTTCATATTAATTTTATTAATAATGACGCCAAAAAATAATAATACGTTTATTGAAGAAATGATTTAAAAAAAGGTTTTCTTTAAAGCATTTATTTAAATGATTCGAAATCAATGGTTCCTTCGTCAGGATACGATATACACTAAAAATAATAAAAAAGGTATTTAAGTGTAGACAAATTACATACACATTAAAAAATATAAAATGACAATAAAAAAATTTAAACATACACATATTATGTATTTGTTTTTAGTTAACTTATCTTTGTTACGATATATCGTCGCAGAAAAGCGATCCTGCTGTAATCGCCACTTCCCACGAAAATACTTTGTATACACCATTCCAGTTTTTTTTCCGCATCGTTTTATCTGGGTCCCGTGACTCTACGATGAAAACAAAAAAAAAACAAACTGTACGACATTGGAAAAACTGGTCGTTTTAAAAATATAAGATTTTTAAATTGATGTTTAATATTCAATTTTAAGAGGATCGACAAGATTCGTTTGCGCTGAAACACTACAATTTAAATTGGTGCTTGCAGCATTTTTAGGGTTTAAATTTAAGCGTTCACAGTGGTTACTACATTTTACTTGTTTGCTTTCTAATAACACTTGTCGTTAACTACAATTTCTCAATAGAATAAGTTGTATTATGCTGTATTTGTGTTCTTAACAAAATAATAGAAAATGTCTTTTACTTTGTTTTATCTGATCATTAAAATAAGGATTTGTCAA
>JAHDVE020006721.1:0-16264 GCA_022606495.2 Halesus radiatus
GTATTATAAAACAGGATAAAGAATTGAGTGTAGAATAAATTATAGGGAAAAAAGGAAAATAAAATCTAAATTATTGTAGAGAAGAATTAGTAAGAAATTAATATTGCAATAATATTTTTTTTCTTTAAATAGTAACTAATTAATTTTCTTATTCATTCAATTCCTTCCTATAATTTAATAAGTTTCGTTTAACAAAAAAAAACTCCAACACTTGGGAATTAGACTTCAGAGTTTCGAATAGATTTTATCAAGATATTTTTTAATTATGGTTTTCGACACTTAAGATTTATCCAGAGCATTGTGGATTTGTAAGGCACTATTGAAGGTAGAGTCCTTTTGAATCACCCTATCTAAAAACTCTTGTAAATCCTTTTTTTTATGAGTAGTCAATGCCGTCTTGAACTTGAAGGCCTCTATAAACTCAGCACAAAGATGTGCACTCATCATATGCATCATTGGTATGAGGATGCCCTACTCATTGGAGTTTAACTATCTAAAATAATATTTTTTGCATTGGCGAAATATCTCTCCTTGGACTGATACTGGCAGACCCATTTAACGCATGATTTTAATGATGTTCACTATTTTGTCAACAGGTATGAACTCATTCTACCGTATGCATTGATGAAACGCTTATCTTATAATCTATTTTGTTAAAAATAATAATAATATAATTAGTTGACACAAAATATTTTTTATAAACATATATTTAAATAATTGATAGTATGAGATATTCGAAGCATAATGATTTGTTAATGATTTTCTAGAGTTACTTTTGGTTCGCTAATTTGAGTTTTCTTTGAATAGTTCAAAGTTTCTTTAAAGAAGCTCGTTACTTGTTTTTTTAGTTGGTCAAAAGGTTGAGAGCGGTGGTTCACTATGGTAAAATATTCACAGAAAATAAATGTATATTTTTTATATAATGTTTAGATTATTGTTTGTTTTTTTTTACTAAATTTAACTCCTTATTATACTATTTGCTAGTTACAATCAATATTCTTTTTTATGTCCTTCTTTTCCAAGTTTAGCGGCGCCTTATTTTATTATTTTATTTTTGGAGAGGTATATTGAGTAGAGGTTTATTGATTTGTGACTTTATTTGTGGCTTTGGGTTACGACTGCTTAGTTTCTGGTTTTTTGGTCGGATTTTATTTCTCTTTGTTTGGATTCAAAGGTTTCGGAGTTTATTTGCTGATTTTTTAACTTGGCAGGATGTGAGGTCCTGCCCATGATATTTGCGGATTCAATTGTTCATCAAAATAATAAACCACCTAACCAAAACTTTATTCAGATTCCTTTCGTTCTATCACCTCAGAAACCTTCTTTTAAGCAGGCTACTTTTGCTTTTTTATGAATGAATTCTTCATATACACGATCTGTTCTTTATGAGGCAGTTTTCTTATCTGGGTATACAATTCAGCTGATATAAATGCTTAAAGGGCTGCAAAATGGATCTGCGTGAGGCTAAGTGGCTCTCTGAGCCAGTTGGATTGAGATTAACCACTGCACAACTTCTTTTTCAGAACAATTCTAGTCAGCTGCTAGAGATTCATCTGGAAGTCAATAACCTCGAGCGCTGCTGTTGATAGCTTAAGTTAATTAGCAAGGATGCGTATGGATTTTGATAAGGCTGTTCCAACAATAATGACATTTTTGTTATTAAATAATCGGTTGAGTGCGGATGTTAAAGCTTTGTTTATTTCTTCGGATTTCTTAGGGAAGTGGTAGATAAATATCGAGTTGAGTGTTGCGAATGAAATTAGAATAATCGAGGTGTTGTCTTTGTTGAATTGGCACTTGAAGCCGAGTACTTTATCAGAGAGTGCTTTCATCTATAGTTGATGAATAGTACTTTTGGAGTCCAACATGATGATGGAGTCTAATTCGAATTTGTAGCAGTCGAGCCCAAGAGCTCCAGGTTCTAAAGGACCGAAATAGTCTCGTTCTCCTGGTTGTTTCGGTGTAATTGTCCAATAACTAGCTTACATGTACTCAATGATGGATATTTATAATAATCACTAAGAAAATTGTTATTCGAATAGGCTTATTTTTTTTTTAGCTAATGTTTATCAGTAAATATATATACGTATAACTATACTAGCAAATAGTTTCTTTTTTAAAATAAATTTATGGCTAATTCAAACCATAAATTAGCACTTCGTATAGCTTAATTTATTGTGAGTTTCCAAATTACTATCTTTAGAATAATATGTATTAAACATAATTTAGAAGCAAAATAGCAAATCTTAATATATTTTTTAATATTGTAAACAAGAATTGGCAAATAAAATATATGAAATTAAAGATATCCTGAAACAAGTCATCAAAAATCATTTCCCTCCAATCTATTTCAAAAAAGGCAGGTCCTCGAAGTTCACTGGGTCATCAGCCGCATTTTTGATGTTGCTTCCTAGTCCAAATGCTCGACTCTGCCTGATATTCATTATTTTGCTCTCCCGTTTCTTTCTCACCTCGTCAATAAAGTTAGTATTCTTTATTTTCGATTCTATTTTGCTTCCGGCCTCCCCCTCTTGCGCTTCCCCTCGCACCTTTATCTTAGAGGTGAGCTGAGACATTAGGTCTTTCGGCATTAACATACCTGTGTCGTGGGAAGAATGAACTCCTGGCTGCGGAAAAGCGTGGGTTTCTTATTTTTCGATGATCATAGGCAAGGGCGAAGTAGAGACAGTGGCTTCGAATTTCGGTGGCGACTGACTCGTGAAGAGAGACCCTTTGCCAGCCATTCCGGTTTTAAACAAGGAAGCTACAGCATTTGCCCCTTCGGGCTTTTTGTAGGACGGAAAACTCTTTACTGCCTTCCTCTCTTCCTCTCTCTTCCTGGCCTGCTCTAACTGATTAACCGTCTCCTCAGTCTTGCAGATGAAAAATATAGCAGACATAATTTTTTTACCCACTTCGTCGGACGGCTGTTTTTTATAATCTTCACAGTAGAACTCGGAACACTCTCGATATTCCTCTTCAAGTTATGTGAGTTTCGTGGAGATTGTGACTATTTTTTAAGAAATATGCGATTTGATTGGCCCCAGAACCTAAGAAATTCTATCGTTGCTGTCGTCAGTCTGTGAACCAACTGCAGCCTCTAGCGTTTTGAGATTCTTCCTGAGCTCGTTGAGTTCGGCCTGGGTTTGAGAGACTGGCGTTTTCGCAATGATTCTATAAGTTTAAACTTCTTCGTGATCGAACAACGGGTAGCTATAAAATTTCCAAACCTGTCTGATGATATAGAAAGCCACATTGTCTTTTTTGTCGAGACTTTTGGTCTCCTAAACTCGCTCCAAGGTGTCAAGCTTGAATCCAAATGCTCCTCCCTTCACTCCAGTCCCGTTGAGATAGTTGCTGACTGCTAAACTGATTTCAAGTACTTTATGCAGTCTCTCATTATTTCTGACTTTGTTGAATGCTTTCTTTAATTTATCAATATTACTCTCTAACTCGTAACAAAATTATTAATACTGTTATCTGAATATAAGTGCTTTTATCCGTTGGCGGAAACTGGGAATCTTGATTATTTAAGCCACGAATTTCTCGGGAGTTCCCAATTCTTCCGAGTCTCCTTAGAAGCTTTGGACTGCCGCTTAGGCTTACTCGGTTGGGAGGATTCCTTGAAGATTTTATAGGATCTGGACTGCTGCATATTTACCAGCACAAGTGCGAAGGCCCTGCACCAACTCTGCTAAACTCGGAGCCCGCAATTTTGTTAAGACGATCTCCATATTTCTGCTTTTCTATGCGTCGATAAGCTTTATTTTCTCTTTTTTGATTTAGGGTTCGATGGCTGATATTGCGTACACTTTGCTCTATTTTAAGGATTAAGTCCTGCAAAACAGTGTTTCCAGTTATTATTTATCGAGTGACACCTGCGTATCATCTATCTTTTACCAAATCGAGTTTTTTATCTGATTGCTGCTTACGGTTGTGATATTACAGGCTTTCAGGGGTTTACTTGGCTGACATTTTGGCTTTACTTTTTGAGTGGGCATCGAGAGACCCGGTAGTCCTGGCAATGAGAGGCCAGGTAGGCCGGGAAGGCCTGGAAGGCTGGGCAATTCAGGCATCATCCCTGGAAGAGACGGAGGAGCCATATTGAGTAATGGTGGAAGTGAAAGACCAGGAATTGTTAATAGTCCATCCAGCGAAGGAGGTGCTCCTAAAAGCGGAGGAGCCGAATTTGTCACAGTTGATAGTTGGGGTGGTGGAGGTAGCAGCACATTTGTCACCTGGCTGGTAGTATTAGCAAAATCAAGGAGAGGGGGTGGAGGAGGCAGTAATTGGTTTGTGGCCTAGCTGATAACTCCAGCAAAGTCAAGAGAAGGAGGTGGAGGTAAGAGTATGGGAATGGAGGACACTGCAAATTCCATGGGTCCTCCCAATGTCGGAGGAGGTGGGAGAAGCACAATTGGGGAAGGCAAAGTATTTGGTCGAGTACCTGCTTCATTTGATGGAAGAAATGACTGAGGCATTTGCGGTGGTGGAGGTAATATAGTTGGCATCGCTATTTAATTGGGTAGTTCTGGTATCAAAAGCGGGGGAGGTTGCAACAAGATGGGTGAAAATTACGAACCATGGGAGTCGGGTAATTTTGGTAGGTTAAGTGTTTCAACTCGATTCTCTTATGGAAGAGGAACGACAGGTATAAAAGAAGAGGCTTTTGGTCCTAACTCACTGGACTTAGTCTTGGGCAATATACTGCTACCCCAAATTGCGGTCTCTTTTTTTCTGGTTAGCTCATCAACTTCCGCCCGAAGCTGCATATTGTCTCTCAACAACTTTTTATTGAACGATTCCTTTTCTTCAAGCTGCACACTTAAAAACTCGATCTCTTCTTTCTTTGCTTTCTCATTAATAATTTTCGCTGTCTCGTCTTTGTCATCGACAAGACCCAACTTCTTTTAGATAAACATCTGAAGCTCTCTCCAGTTGTCTTTGTTGAAGTATTGCAAGTTCTTCAGACAGCGTAGCAGCATCTCCTCCCCGCCCAGTTCGAGGCAACTGTTTTTGATGATGCGTTGGTATTCGGAGATCTAGTGCTCATTAATTGCTCTCTGCACTTCATCAACAGTGGTGCCCTCCATACTATTGGTGGTGAGGAGAGCTACATGGATTTTATCATAGTTATCGATCTGGTGAAGAGTGTCAACTAGATAGCGAGTGAACATCTTCTTGTTATTCTCGCTCAGGTAGACTTCGAGAGAGGTATCCTCGCTTTCCTCTTCTTCTGAGTTTTCCTCTATCTCTTCTACCTCGCCTAAAATGGCCAACACAAGCTTGAGTATTTTGTTGTCCACCTCGGGCGGCTCTACGCTCCTCGACTTGGAAGTGAATAGATTCGTCAGTAGCTCCTTATCCCTCGCATCTCCTTTACTAGTTTCTTTGTACTCGAAGATCATCCGCTGCACATAGTCAAAAGTGCAATATTCGAGACAATAAGTCTTATCCTCGATACGAGTGCGAATCGTCTCCAATACGATTTAGTATTTGTTATCGCGAAGCTCTCTTTTGAGATTCAGCATCTTCTCGTCCTCTACGAAGCTCGCCAATAACTCGTTGATGAATCTGACGCAATAGTAAACCATGAGAATGTTATTAGTGTATATGAGGGTATTGATGAACGGTTCGAGTACCCAGGTATATCCGAACTCCCGCTTGAAAACCTGAAGCTGTGACACCACCTCATCAGAGTCTTCAGTGCGCCATATGTAGTCGGTGAGAAGCTCGAGGACTAAAGCTGTGATTGCGATGTTGACTGGGTGGAAGTTCCTCAGAAGACTGTGGAGGTAGGTGGGGATCTTGACTATGGCTTGCGAAAAGGCTGTAGAAAAATTGCTCTGAGTCTTCGATGCGAATAACCGCAACAGTTTCAATATGTCGATCTGGTTAGAAAAGTTGTTTTTCATGCCTTCACGATTACGTAACTCTTCCTTATCGAGGATTCGCATTAGGCGCGAGAGGCCAAACACTTCAATGAACTGCTTGTGACACTCGTTCTGTTCCATGTATCGCTCGATGTCGATGATTGGGCTGCGGAGACTGGTGGTGCCCTGTTCTATCTTTTGCAGGCGCTATTATAAATCCTGAATCCTAACAGCCGATTGCATTCCAGGGGATATTGAAACCGGAGTCGGTAGATTGACAATAGCTGTCATAGTATTCCTGACTGTCTCATACTCGAGGGAAAGCCTAGCTTGTTCCTCCTTCTTTCTCCTCTCCTCCTTCAGTTCCTCGACACATTAGTAATGTTTTTATGTGAACCGGTGTTTATATTTGATGTTGAGAGAACTCAACACTTTAAGTTGTTAAGCAGACAGTTTGATTGAACGAAGACAGGAGTTGAAATTCTTTTAAACTGTGTGGATGATTTTTAAAAATATGAAATAAATTGAGAGGGATTTATGAGATATATGTATGACATTTTGAATGTCGGATTTACCTTGGTCATCGGAGGGAGCTGGTGAGAATCTGTTTTTACCTTTGAGATCATAATAAATAAAATTAATTTGCTCTCCCGTTCTGAGCTAATAACTAAAGGGAGTCGAGCCAGTAACAGTCGTATTTCCCATTTTTTAGATATATATTTTTAATCCAATGAATAATAAATAATGATACTATAATTACGATTATTATTATTTTTGTACAAAAAATATAGTAATATTAAAAAAATCTCCAAGATTTTCTGATATTGGAATATACGTCTTGATTATAAATAATATTATTGGCTTAAATTACTACAATAGTTTATTAGTTTATGCGTAATATTTGCTCTATTATTTTATATAAAATACTTGCTCTCCTCTTTAAATAATTTACAGAATTCCAATAGATCTTTTTATAAAATTATACGTGAAAAAAAAACTTTAGAAATTTATAATCATTCATTTTATATTATAGATATGATAAATTTAAATTTGGTAATGTTAAAATTTAGAGCAATTAACTGCAGTTAACAAAAAAAAAACCAATAGACCTTTAATTTATTTATCTCAATTTATTCTAAATAAAATAAATATAATCTAATATTTTCGTTGTACGATATTTTATTCATCATTTTTTTTTATCTTATTATTTTATTTTTTCACTCTCTAGTTCAAATAAAAATATTAAAAATATTTGAAAATGAAAGTTCAACGATATTCTCAGCCAATAATCTACTGCACTGAATGCACAATCTACCACCCTATTTCAAGTTACGATACTTAACTAAACCCAATATATTATTGTGAAATGCCAATGTTCAATCTGGCAATAAACGCACCATCGCTCGCCCAATCTAAAGTTACGACTATTAATAATAGCAGTAGGATTAGCAATGAGAAATCTAATCAAACCCTTGAAAACCCTCAACCATTGCAGCAACGAATGTCTCCACAAGTTTCTATTCTTCATCAGTCTACTCATGCCTATTTAAAACATATAACCTTTGCCGAACCAGCACAAACACTAAAATAGTCATCTTCGTCAACAGCGTTTGCTGAAAGACAGGAGAAATTGGCCACCCCTAATTTCAACCATGCTAAGAATATGTAGAATTAGTGTAAATTCGAAGACGAGGAAGCATTACAGACATCGGTAGGGCAGTTTCCAGTAGATAGCCGAATCAGCAAAACCCTGTCTCACCAGCCAACAACAGATTCCTCTTCCTCCAAGAGGTTCATAAATAATTCAGGATCTTTCGGGTAAAAGAAATAGCCTTTTCCGAACAAGCCAGCCAGCCCTCTTTGTTCTGAATTTTCTGGAAACAAAAGATATAGTGTATTAGAGGATAGAAGATGTTTTGGATTTTCATGTACTTCAACTAATTAACCTGACTAGTTCAACTACTATGAAGTGGTGGAGACTAAATCTCATCAATATACCAAATGTTGATTTCTTTTTTTAATTATTATGCTTATGATTGATTGTAGTCAAATTATGCATAAACAAAAATGTGAATACTTCTATTTGTCTTAAAAAAGAAATATTAAAAAAATATAGTTATCGAAAATGACTGAATTCGAATATTTTTTATATTTATTTTATTGTTTTTATTAATATTTTTTTTTTATTTCTTCTTTTAGTATTTTTCTATTTTCGAATTTATATTATGAAGCATATTTATTGTTAATTTCAGATTGATTACTATTATTTTGAACACTAGTAAACTATTATTACCTATTATATTTTTTTAATGTGTTGTTCACATTTACAGTTATTGACACTACTCAAATCAACATAGGTCGATTTCAAAAATTATAATGTATGTTTTTTTTTATAATTATCCAAAAAACACAAAAAAATGATAAAATTTATTATTTTTAGAGAGAGAGATCAGATCATATGTTGATTCCTTCAAGATCATCGTCCTCATTGTCGCTATCTTTGATCACTAAAGTACTCTTTAGACCAATCCTGGATTTTCTTTGCTCAATTTTGGATCCTCGATTGTTAATCCGACTGATTTCTCCACTTTATTCGAAATCAGAGCGGTCCTTTTCGTTTACATATTGCCCACGGGGATTCAGCATACTCTTACCTCCATTGGCTTCATGATTGCGTCGTCTGTTCTCTTCGACCTCATCCCCAAGATATTTGGTCTACTCCTTGGTGTGCATGGGATCGCCTTTTTTAATTGAGGTAGCACTCATCTCTCTGTTGTTCCCCCGTCTTGTTCGTGAAGCTTGTTGTTCTTCAACAAATTCCCCTTAGTTGATATTTTTCATCCGCGTACCATTGTCATTTCTATTGCTTTTATGTTCTCCTTATTTGTTGCTGTTATTCTTCTTTCGTGTATAAGGACTTGAGTTTTATTCAAAGAATGTATCGGACTATTTCAGGAATTGTTGATTGCGGGACTTTGTTTGTGGTTCCATTTGAGATCCACCTTTGCGTCTATTAGGGGCATCTTAGTCTTAGAAATCAGCGTTATTGGTATTTTGGTTGAAGAAGTCACCTTTAGAGAATTTGGAAAGTCGTTTTTCCGATCCTTATTTACTTTTTCTATGGATATCAGGCTCGTCTTAAAAGTCTTTCTCTGCATCTTTTCGTAGATTTCGTGCTTTTGCGGGAGCATCTTTGTATTATTTTTCGATAGCCAAACCATCATTGTTTTGGGCTGCATTCTTCTTTTTGTCACCACTACGACAGTTAAATAATTAAATTTTAAAAAATGTATGTTAATTAGTTGAAAATTTATAAATTGTACAATAGTCGATCGAAAAGTCCCGTTGGTTTATTGAGTTATTCTTCGCTGTCAAGAGACTGATTTTTTTCCTTTGGTTGAGCCTTTTTGGTCTATCTTTCAAACGTATTTAATTGGTTCTATCTGGCGATGTTTTCTGGTTGAACTTTATTTGTGTCGGATGATTCGTTGCCAGTGTTCCGTTTGCTATAATAATATAATAATTTATTTTTGGATTGATAATAATTTTCATTATTTTTTTTCGTACAATATTCTTTCCATAAAACTGAGTTATTTTGGTCCAGACTCTTATTATGAATTTTTAGATTCGTTTCCTGATTTTTTGTTGTTCTTCTTGGTCATCATCTAAACAGTATTACCTTCTACCAACTGGCCATCACCTGGCTCGTCTCGACTAGAAAATCCGTTTTTAGAGTTCGTATCTTGTTTTCTATTCTTATTAATAACACTTCCTTGGGGAAGTTCACTCCCAAAGATCTAATCAGCCATGATCTTCGGATCATCCATGTTTTTAAATGCTCTTTTGCTCTCCATGTCGTAGGTGGGGATTTCGTTATCATTTTCAGAGTTATTAAAGAAGCCTTTCTGTACCTGGTTTACTGGAGCTTTTCGAGTTTATCGATCAAAAGTATTCAGACTTTCATCTTTATTTGGAGAACCCTTTGATTATTTATTTTGAGCAGCGCTTGCTTTCTTAGATTATATATCATAGGTTTTTAATTAATTATCGACATTTTCTCCTTTCTGGTTTGATCCTTGTGTTGCTTTTTTCGATTGTCTATCAACAGTGTTCAGATTGTTACCACTGATGTCGTCGGTGTTATCATCTTTAAATTTGCCAAAGAAAGGTCTATCTTCTTTTCTGTATTTTTTTGTGTTGGCGTCAATGGTGTTGATGAGCTTCTATTTTCTCGGACCGAGCTCTTATAAGAGGTTGCTGAAGTCATCTTGTGCCTTGTTCCTTTGGACATTATAAGTGTTTCCGGTTCTTGGGTCAGGCCCTCTTTACAACTACTATTGTTTTCCTTTGCCTATCACGACAGTCTTCGTGTTAAGTTTCGAGGTGCTGTTTTGCGGAATATCATCTTATTCAAATCCTAAATCATCTACCTATTTTTGCTTGTTCGCATTAGCTTTTTTTGTGTTAATGGCGTGGGTTGGAACTTCATAATCCTCTTCGTTGATATTTCGGCCATTATTTTTGTTCCCTACACCCTTATTGTTTCTTTCCTTGGAAATTGCATCTCTCACTTGCAGATTCTAGTTAGTATTATTTCCATTTATCTGTTTTCGGGAACCATTTCGAAGCTTGTCGTAAGTATTTCCATTGAGAATTTCACCATCATCATCATTTTCACCATTCTTGTTAAATGGATCTTTTCGGCCATTTTCCCTTTTTCGAGAGGATAAGGCTCCCAAATCGTTGATCAGTAATTCATTGTCACTATTCACATTATTAATGTTATCTGGCCCCCTTTGTCCCTTTTACCTATCCTATCTTTCTGTATCACTTACTTTTAGGAAGTTATCTTGGGAATTATTATCGGTTAGTTCGGACTGGTTCGTGGCTCGGCGAGACTTTCGGGTTCGATTGACAGTGATTCCAAGATTAATTTAGTTATTAGGATTTGAAGATTTGTTATTATCATCTCTTTTATTCACATTATTTTTGGATTTTCCTTTGGTGTCAACTTCTTCGATACTGTCTGTTTCTGATACATCATCCACTGCCTTTCCATTATTTTTCCCATTCACTCTGTTTTACGTACTTGAAATGGGTTGTCCATTGAAAAGGATCTTTGGAATAGCGTTCTTATCAACTTCCTTGTTTTAACGTTGGTGCCTCTTCTTCCTGCGACTTGGGTCGGCTTAGGGAAGTTCGTCGAGATCATTATTATTTGCATTACCAACTCGTCCTTCTTCATGATTTTTTCCTGGCCTTTCTACAGTATCCCTTTAGGGAATTTGAATGCTAATTTTATTCCCAGACTGCTTCTTTCTAATTCCGAGCTATTCTGAAGGTAGATCTCTAATCTTTCTGACCCCGAGATTATCGAGGTCTCCTGACACTTTTCTCGCTGAATGTTTCTTCTTATTGAAGTCGACAGTACCGATGAGGTTGTGGGTGCTTTCTTCAAATAACAGTGAGTTATTGTTATTTTTGGCTGATTAGCTATTTTCGACTTCGTCATCCTGATTATTATTATTAATTTGGACGAACTGCTTCTAGTCGAATAATTGGTCTTCTTGGCCTGGATTGGGCTCAAAATCTGCAGGATTGTATCTCTTTCCCTTCCCATTAGTGAATTTCTAATTAAAGATATCCTCATCGCGGATATAGTTGTTATCCTCGTCCATGCCATTATCTGTCTGCTGGTCATATTTCTTAATATCATTCATATCCTGCAAGTGTTTTTAGTCTTCCATCAACTGATTCTCTGCATGTTCTCGCTCTTATCCTTTGGCCTTGAGATGGGTCCCTAACTGCCAGAGACACTTCACGATCTTAATATAAGCGATGAGATTGAGAACAATAGCCAATACGAGACTCAAATTGGCAGTCAGAAACCCTAAGGAGTGTGTAAGGATGCTCATGATATCTATCTTATTTCCGCCCTGAGTTACATAGACCAACATGAATATTTCGAAACCCAACATTATAAACTAGATGGCGAGGTCGAGTGCCATTATCCACACACTTGAATGAGGCTTCTTTGCGAGTATGAATATTATGAATAGAGAATTAAGGGCAATCAAAAGTCCCAGAACTACCTCCCCATTGGTGATTGTGGCAACAAATATAACAAAGATTAGCTTTCGTATATATTTAAGCGGATAATAAGATAAGCTGACTTTGTCTCGCTTGATCTTATAGACATACGGAGCCATAGACATCTCTACTAGCAAATCGCTGTTTTCTTCTTTAAGAATTTCATATTATGTCCGGATGAGCCAGGCGATAAAGATGGGATAGAGAGGATACACAATAATAATTATGAAACTTATAATTGTCGATATAGACTGGGCTGTGTTTTGGAATCCCAGGTCTTTCATTTGAACGACAGCGAAGAATAGGAACGGCATGTATGAGAGCCAGGCAATGAAGTCGACATAAGCCCACTTGAATCGCTTTTTGAGGTATTCACACACCTAGTTGCAATAAAACTGAGCATTGGGGCAGCTCGTTAGACTGTTATATAAGTATTTCTGGATCAGCCAGACAGCTAAATAAACCATAGAAAAGATCACCATCAAAAGGAGGATAGACTGATTAGCGATGAGGAAAGTGGTTCCCGCAGAATTGGTACCTCCAACAGCTGACAACAAACGAGATGTTGAAGAATTTGATGAGTCAGAGGGTGATGAAAATAGGTTTATAGGTAATTGGAATGACATTAAGGATAGACTGCTCAGGAATGTAGATACTTCGGAGTTGTTGCTGCTCGCAGTGCTATGAAAGAACATGAACTGAAGGAATTCGACATTGAAGTAAGTACTACTCATTTCACCGAAGACAACGGGACCTGCCGAAGTGGACAAATACACTGCCGAAATAGTGTTTGTGATGTTAGAAGTGAAAGTTGACATGTTTGCGACAGGGCCGTACAGCTGATAGGCAACGAGAACACACTGATTATTTGTATAACTGTAATCGCTGTAGCAGACTGTACAGAAACTGGCATTAGGACAGATGAGACAATCAAGCATGCAAGATGAGCATTGTAAGGTATCAATGAAGGAGGTTTCAGGACAAGTGCTCACACAATTACCTTCGTAAAGATAGTAGGATGGCAAGCACAACACACAGCTCTGGTTGGTAGTCGAGCAGTTCTGGCAGTTGTTTGTGCAAGGAGATACACAAACATTAAGATTATTCAAGATTAAAGGAAGGGTACAACTCGTGCAGGACGTAGCAGATGAATTACAGGTTGAGCAGTTGGACGAGCAAGCAGAACAATTTAACGGGTTGGAGGAACTTGTGTAGTAGCCGTCGGGGCAAGATGTGTAACAGGCGCCATTAAGTAAAATAGAGCTCGTATCGCATGTTGTACAGCCTGAAGATTAGCAAACGAGGCAA
The DNA here is from genome assembly GCA_022606495.2 of Halesus radiatus. Lineage (NCBI taxonomy): Eukaryota > Metazoa > Arthropoda > Insecta > Trichoptera > Limnephilidae > Halesus > Halesus radiatus. The sequence continues at coordinate 13,272 of JAHDVE020006721.1, forward strand.
AGAAAGTCGCAATCAATACACACAGTACCATCAGAGTAAGTAAGGCTCGGGCAGGCTGAAATACACTGTTCCTGGTAACCAAGCAAAGGAGTCGGACATGAATTGGAACAAGTATAATTATAGAAAAAGTAAGGCGAAACACAAGAAGTACAGTCTGAATAAGAATAGCAGTTTTCGCACATAGGTTAGCAAGCCATACAGAAATAATTATTTATGTTTGTTGTATTGAGGAAGTAACCAGTGGGACAGGAGGTGAGGCAGGATCCGTTGAAGAGGATGAGAGGGGTTTGACATGCGTAGCAGCCAGAGGCGGAACAGTTGCTGCAGCCGGAAGGGCAAGGCGAACAGCTTCTGTTGCTGGTGTTGGCATAAGTGCCTAAATTGCAAGCAGTCAGACATGATCCGTTGCTGAGATAAAAGCCCGATGGACAAGTGAGACATTGTGTCGAGCTCGAACAAGTCGCACAAGTGGTGTTACATGAAATGCATTGACCGAGGGCGGGATAAGTTCCATTGGCGCAAGTGGAAATGCAGGAGCCATTGGAAAGGGTGAAACCAGTGAGACAGGCGCTGCATTGGCTGGCTGAGGAGCATTGTGAACAGGAAGCGGGGCACACAAAGCAGGTCCCGTTGAGTGCGAAGTAGTTCGAGGGGCAGGCGTTGTAACAGTTTCCTGAGACAAGCAAAGGATATGATGAACTGGAATCGCAGGCCGTGCATTGATTAGAGGCAGGGCCAGTGCAGCGAGCGCAAGAGGTCTCGCAAGCGAGACAGACACCATTAACCAGATACGTGTTTGTCGGGCAGTTGCTGACGCATGATCCATTATAAATATAAGTTGAACATTGGGTACATGAAAATTGCGAGGAACTTGTGCATTGGCTGCATCCGGAATAACAGGCGGAACAGCTGTTCAGACTGACGCTGTAGAACGTTCCCGAAGGGCAGGTCGACACGCATGAACCGGTATACAAAATACGATCGGAAGTGCAAGTTGTGCAGTTGGTGGAGGTTCCAGAACAGGTCGAACATGATGAGTCACAGGCTTGACAAACCTTCGACAAAGAGTAAAAGCCAGACGGGCATGTAGTGACACAACCTGAACCGGCAAGGTATGAAAAACCAACTTGACACTCAGCACAAGTGGTTGAGGTACAGGACAAGCAGTTTGCAGGACATATGATGCAGTTTGTGTTGAGAGGGTCGGTTTGGCAGTTGGGTTGTGGGGCTGAACAGTTCGTGAAAGTTGATGAAAGTGTTAGGCCAGTTTGGCAGACAGTACAGGAGGTGCTGTTATTGCAGGTGAGACAGCCAGGGAAGCAGGGGAGGCAGACGGTTCCTGAAGCGAAGTATTGAGCAGGACAGACGGTGGTGCACAAACCGTTGACAAGCACTTTTCCTGAAGCACACATCGTACAGTTGGTCGATACAACGTCGCAGCGACTGCATCCAGAATCGCAAGCCGTGCAGTTTGTGGACTACTTGAAGTAACCAGAAGGGCAGGATGGTTGGCAGGTAAATTGATAATAAAAGAAGCCAGATGCACATGCCGTGCAGTTACCATTAGCCTCGAGACAGGCCAAACAGTTGGCAGAGCAAGGTTGGCAGGTCATAGTCGTCGAGCTATGGAAGGTGAGAGTGGGACAGGCACTGACGCATGTCCCATTGAAGAAGTATAAACCCGATAGGCATGTGAGGCAATTAGTGTAGCTGGTGCAGGTGAGGCATGGAGCGGTGCAAGCGATACAAGCTGAAGTGGCGTTCACGAAATAGCCAGAGGGGCAGTTTAGGGCGCAGGTCCCCGAAGGGGTCAAGACACTCAGCGGCAGGCATGATGTGCAGCTCAAGTTCGTGTTACAGCTTGCACATAGGTTGGGACAAGTTGCGCAAATGTTTGTTCCACTGCTGGTAGTCATGTTGATTGTTCCTGAAGGACATGAACTATTACAGACTCCGTTTATGAGAACTGTATTAGTGGGACACGAACTACACTGGGCAGCACCTCCTCCATAACAGGTTGTGCAAGAGGTGTCACATGTTTTGCACATGCTTGGGCTGGTGGTTTGGTTGAGATAAGAGCCAACAGGACAGACAGCCACGCATTGATTGGGAATTGTGGAAGAATTGAGATAAAAACCAGTGATACAAACGGAACATTGAGCGAAACTTATACATTGACTACAATTCACAGAACAGGACTGACAAGATCCGGAAGACATGAAGGTTGCATTTGGGCAGATTTGAACACAAGAGCCGTTGGAGAGGCTGTAAGAACCAGAACAGACAAGGCAAGTGCTCGACGATGAGCAGTTGGCACAGTTGTTGGCACATATCACACAAAATCCACTGGAGTTCTTGAAGTAACCAGTGGGACAGGAGGTGAGGCAGGATCCGTTGAAAAGGATGAGAGGGGTTTGACATGCGTAGCAGCCAGAGGCGGAACAGTTGCTGCAGCCGGAAGGGCAAGGCGAACAGCTTCTGTTGCTGGTGTTGGCATAAGTGCCTAAATTGCAAGCAGTCAGACATGATCCGTTGCTGAGATAAAAGCCCGATGGACAAGTGAGACATTGTGTCGAGCTCGAACAAGTCGCACAAGTGGTGTTACATGAAATGCATTGACCGAGGGCGGGATAAGTTCCATTGGCGCAAGTGGAAATGCAGGAGCCATTGGAAAGGGTGAAACCAGTGAGACAGGCGCTGCATTGGCTGGCTGAGGAGCATTGTGAACAGGAAGCGGGGCACACAAAGCAGGTCCCGTTGAGTGCGAAGTAGTTCGAGGGGCAGGCGTTGTAACAGTTTCCTGAGACAAGCAAAGGATATGATGAACTGGAATCGCAGGCCGTGCATTGATTAGAGGCAGGGCCAGTGCAGCGAGCGCAAGAGGTCTCGCAAGCGAGACAGACACCATTAACCAGATACGTGTTTGTCGGGCAGTTGCTGACGCATGATCCATTATAAATATAAGTTGAACATTGGGTACATGAAAATTGCGA
>JAHDVE020006722.1:0-30235 GCA_022606495.2 Halesus radiatus
TAATTATCAAACTTCAACAATTTAGACCAGCCAAAATTATATTAAAATACATGATTTATTTGTTAATATATCTAATATATCTATTTCATCTTTGACTTATTTTTAATTGACTGAGGCTAATTGATTAGGGAATCTCATGAGTTGTGTGTATCAACCAGCCCAATATCTAAGTTGCGGTTTAAGCTGTGGCACTATTGGACTGTTGCCTTCAGAATTTCATCGATATTTTATGGAGCCTCCAAGTCTGGCAGCCAAGAAGAGGCTGGTATTGCTCGTTTTCAACTCATTCATTAACCTATCTCTCAATATATAATCCTTTGTTGGAAAAGGAGACATCGATTGGATTTCACACATTGGAGCGTTAATCTGTGGAGGTTGTTTTGTGCTGATTCTGAAAGACTATCGAATTTACCCCTAAACCTTTGGGAACTTGAAGAGGTAGTTGATACTGACGGTCCTATCACTCGTCGTATTGACTTTCTTGGCAATGGTTTGGTACGTGTTCTGGTTTGCGAGATGGCACAATATTGGAGCACTTGAAATGAACACGTTTTATTCCGAATGCAGTTAGTGATTATTTTTTTGTAACTCCTCCATCAAAAATCATATAATATTTAATCCATTCATAATAAATAAAAAATATTATCTACCATAAAAAAAGACGAATCGACTTGAAAAAATAAGGCACTTATTTATTATAATAAAACCAACTTTTAAAACCTATTTTATTATTGTACTGGAAGGATTTTACTTTTCTTTTTCTTTGTTTTGTGATACTTTCATAAAACACATTCTCACTTCTAATACTACTTGAAGTATGTATAATGAACAGAACTTTGATTTGCTTTCGATGTTTTTGTTTTTTTTACCATCTAAATCTAATTTTTTTATGATCTTTGTATTTTATTATTAAAAAACTTAGTTTATATTAATGGGCTTAAAGTTAAATTACATTGTTATGTTTATATTTTTTATTTTTATATCTAATATATCTATATTGGAATATTATTTATTATAAAAATATACTGGTCCAAAACAATCTTACAGTTCAATTCAAATTTTTATATGCTTGTTGGTGAAAGATTTGATTGGCTTATACTAATTTTTTAGTAAATTAAGACTGTATATTTTGTGTTTTTATTTTTATTTAATGATCAAGTGGGCGATCTAATAAATCAACAACAAAACCAATTCAGATTTAAATTATACCAAAAACTAAAAAAGTAGTTTTATTGAGTCTAATAAATGAGAAGGTATAAAAGATAGTTTGATAAAAAAAGCTACCATTCAAAATCATTCTTAGAAAGACTTTGAATTGTGAAGACATACCACGTGAAGATCTAGACGAATTTTGATGTAAATATAAATTATTGACAGAATTTCATATTATATACAAATTTAAATTATAATTTTTGTATAATTTTTCATATTTGGCATGATATTGTGAAAAAAATATTATTTTGTAAATCATTAATTGTTCAGAACCTCTCTTAACTCTGATTAAAGTAATTGTGATATACACACTCTTTGATGTTGGTTTGCATACGACTTAAAGTGAGTCAACGTTAGCTTTGTCGTACTGACTTTTTAAATATTTGTATGGTTATTCAAATAAATCGCCATTGAGATGAATCAAAACATCACTTCATTTTTTAACTAATATATGGTACTTTAATATATTATTAAAATTGCGACACTCATAAACAAAGCAAAACAGTATAAAACATATATTTATTTATTCTTAATATTCCAGCTTATGTATATAAATATGTGGATTATGAATGGTTATTAAAATATGATATATTATTATTTATTTTATCTAAGGCAATCACCCATCTATTTATATATGAAACCACTGTTATATTTGGTTTTATTACTCTGCTTCATCTTCAAAGGTTCGGTTAGTCAGACACTTATGCCAACTACGACCTTTCCGATCCTTCCGTACGACACGACCCAGTCGGTTAAGACGAACTATGCATTTTACTTCTCCACCGATACTGACATCACAGACTCAGCTGCCGTTAGTGTCACCTTCCCTAATGAATATGATGCTAGAAAGCTGGCACTCTTCACAGGCTGTCTTTTCCAAGGAAAGTCGGACAGCGTTTTCAGTGCTGTCACTTGCACTGTAAACACCAACACATTCACGATCACTGCAGGATCCATAACTGCAGGCAACCAATCAGTGGTGATCAATGGAGTCACAAATCCGACAGATATCACCATATCAAGTCAGTTTTCCGTGAGCACCTTATTCAATGGAATCTCAATTACCACCAATGCGCAGTTCGGACAAACTCCTTTCAGCAAAATCCCAGGTAATTTTTATTTATTTAATTATTTTTATTGAATACTTTTTTATTATCGAGTAGTAAGTTCAAGTGGAGGAATCGTTACGAATGCCTATAATTCTTATGTTGCTCAAGGATCTAGTTGGTATTTCAACTTCACACCTTCGACTGCTTACCCAGCCAATTCCACAATCAGATTCATTTTCCCTGCAGGATTTACCTCCAATGCGATTCAATGTAACGTCAGCAAGCTCTACAACAATGTGGTTGCTACAAGAGTTCTCCCTAGTGGAAATATTTATGATTGCTTAAATGTTAACATGGCCTTAACGGCGACTTCCATTCAGATCCTCATCGGCGGAGTGGTCAACCCAACATATGCCATTCCCGCTAGCTCATTCAAGGTTCAGATCCTCCAAGCCAACGGAATTATCAACCTCGAAACAATCGCAGCCACTTCAACTGCGGTTATTTTACCAAGAAGTTTGAATGCTACTGTTAAATTCAATAACAACTTCAGAAATGCCTCAAACATCTATACCTTCTTGATCAACCCCCAAGTTGATCTCAGTTTCGGGGATTATATTGTATTTTCATGGACAGGCAACTGGACGTTCAACCTGAACACCTCCTCGATCCTAAGAGGTGTTAATTCCAATGCGAGCGCCATCCCAAAACTTTCATCCGCCACCGGATCTTCAGCAAGTTCAGTAACCTTGAATAACTTCTCGTCTATTTTCTCCAGCACCCAGATCGGAATCAACATAGCCTTAACCACTCCATTAACGGCAGCCACATACGTACTCAACATAGCGACTTATAAGTCAGGTGCTCTGTTAGTTGAGAGCTATACGCAAAATATACTCATCAATGCAACGACCGCCTACATCAAAGAGCTTCGGATGCACCCAGTCCACCAGGCAGTCAAACTACCGGTTGGCCAGACTGGACCTCTAGAAATCGTGCTCGGACTAAATTACAACCTTCCAGAAACGAATGTCTTGACGTATGGTAAAATTGTGATTGTCATCTACCCCCAAATTCCACTGCCGCCTTCAAACATTAATGGGGTCCCTAAATGCTACTTCTACGGCAATATACCTGCCGCCAACTGCTCCTACGACGTCTCCAACGCCTTGCAGACAACTATCATAATCTTCACTCCCATCGATTACAACTTCCAGTCGTCCGAAATCCCCATCATGGTCACCACCGAAGGCTACATCGCCCCTTCTTACCAGGGAGTCACGATCGACACTCTAGTCAAACGATACCTGTTCTACATCCAGTTCTACGCCAGTTGGCATGACCCCAATACTCCCACTGAAGTGTTGTTCACTGAGTGGATTCCTGACTCTGTGCCCGTTTCATCTTTTTCCTGCAGCTTTCCCCACTTGCTCACTGTTGAGTATTCCCACCTGGTCTGCACTGTGACTACTCCGAACATCATATTGGCTGCTAACGGTTTTGTACACTTATTTCGGATCTAATTCAATGAAGGCACTATATGGGATAGTGCGATGGGCTACTCTTCAAACAATGTCTACCCAGACTTCCCTTGCTTGATGACAGGCACCAATCTCTCTGCAGTTCCATACGTTCGCTGTGACCTAGTCACTTGGAAATCTGGTCCTTATGCTCTCTAAACTTCATCTCCAGGGTCGTATATCAACATTTATGGCTTTAGTCAACTTCCCGCGAACAGTCTACTCACCATTGAAATTCCTCGCCTTCAGCACAACTGGAATTACTACTCGACTTATGGATCAGTGAGCTTTAAGATTCTCGAATAGACCTGGGGTATGAGGAGTCCTTATGTCACACTTTACTCTAACACATTCTCATTCAGCAGCGCATGCTCTTACTATAATTACCCAAATTATAACAGCATCACTGTGACTAACTCTTTTACGAGCTCCGTTCCAAATACAAATACAACCTTTTCTCTGGGACCTTACAGCTTCGGGGTTTCCAACCCTACTTATATCATCCTCGAAATCGATCAAACCGCTTTCCCAGACATCGGAAGGCTCTCATCCTTCAATTGCGGGATCCATAAATGCTCGCGATTCAACATTCCGATCCAATATATTTACCTCACAACGCAATCGAACATCGGCTCGACGGCAACTCTAACGTTTCCTAGCATCATGACTCCTCCTTATTCTGGCTCGTTCACCTTTAACCTTAGAGCTTACAAGTCCAACGCATGTTACAACAAGGACCAGTTCTCAGTCACAGTAAATCCTCAGACCCTTTTGACAGTGTCCTTCGGCTTCGATCCCACTCTTGAGGCGAGCACCACTCAGTTCTACCCAAACGTCAAGCAGTATTTTCTTGTTTCCTTCACCACAATCAACGCTCTCCCTGCTTCTACGAGCTCCATTACCATTTTATTTAACGACTATTTCACATTTTACAACTCATACTGTGATATCACCACTTCGGCCGCGGCTTATGACAGCAGGGGGATAGTTTGCAGTCAAACAACCACCACAATGCTCACCATATCAAATTTGGCAACACTACCTGGAGGCTCTACGTTTGCTATCAGAGTTGCGCTCATCGGCACGACCACTGCCACTTCGTTGACCCCCACAGTGAGCATCACCACTTACTATAGTGGGAGTCTCATTGTTGACCAAATTTTAAACAAAGCTTTCAGTGGCACTACATTATCAAACAATAATCTTTTGACGATGAACAGTTTCAACTTCAATAATCCACAGATATTACAGCAAAGAGTGAGAAGTGGATATTTCGGACCGATGGAATTCTACTTCGCAGTGTTATCCACCAATACTGTATCTACAGGATACAGTCTTATTTTGACTCTTCCATCCACATTTTATCCCTATACCAACGCCGTTGGCCTTCCATTAATCTGTAGAATCGCTGGTACTCGATTGCCTTGCAGTTACACTCTGACAACTTCTTTGGTGGTGACTATCACACAGGTATGGGGTATAATTTCCACCTCCAACACCACCCTTAACATCACTACTGAGTACATGGAGCCCCTCAATGGCTTTTACTTCCCCACTGTTGCTGGCAGATACCAGGCTACTCTCGAAGTTCGCAACATCACAGGCAGTACCTTGGAGAAGGGTCAGTATTACATCGATATAATGCCTGGAGATGTTAATCTGTTTAATGTCTCATTTGCACATCGAGACGCAGGCCTCAACAATATCTTCACAGTTAACATCCAACTCGGCTCTACTGCCGTTCCCGCCTACAACGACGGAGTCGCTCCCGGTCGACTATATATTGGTTTTCCAACAGCTGATGCAGTGGGTACCACAGTCTTCGACAGCAAACTCGGCTTTTCGACAGGCTCGGGAACATATTTGCCCTGCTGGTTTAACAACGGCTCTATTTACGCGCAACCTCTTTCCGGCACTAGTTTACAGTGTAGATTAATTTAATCCGCCAGCAGCCCGACTCCAGTTTATATCGAGGTTGTCAACTTCCAGGCCATGGCTGCGAACTCATACATGCAGTTGGTGATTGGAAAAGTTCTCAATCCTACAAACATAATTGTGGATGTCAACTTCGTACTCAAGATCGCCTCCTTCTCACCTTCAACATTTGCCGAAACTCCTGTTTATGAGACAAGGTACAACATGTTCTTTGACATGAGGACATCCTCGATTTCGACTTATAACGAATTAAATTCTTCGACGACGATGTTTCAGTCTGGATCCAGAATCGGCGATTCCAATAGATACTTCAACCATATTCCCTACACCACTGCTTCTTTCAGTACGGGAGACTGGTTTATTATAGATATGGATCCAGCCTTCCAACTGACATTAACGGTCGACAACTGCTTGTCAGGGTTTTACCTTAATTGCATTGTTTTTCCGACTGTGAACTGGCTGGCCATCAACATCGGAAACACCACCTTGACCTCGATTTATCCTCATGTCCAGACTTTACCTACCTCATTGTCGCGTCTCGCCACGACTTACAAATGTTATACCTTCCTCAGTTCTCGCTGGACTGCTACCATCACCTACACTATCACTACCACACGATGGCTTGAGCTCCAGGGGTCTCTCACGGGATTTACTTTCTCTGTGGTCGGCAGACAATAAAAACTCAATATCGGCAGAACAGAAGTGTAAGTTCTCATTGGCTTCACCACGAGCCATAATATCCCGGTGGGCGGTGCGATCGGGATCCGCTTTCCAAACAACTCTACTCTTGTACCCTCAATAAAGTCTCACTGCAGATCTGCAGTCACTCTCGGATCAGCATTGAAGGGGTACAATTCAGGCAAAGCCATTATCAACAACCAAGGATAGGTTGGCTGTTATGTTCAGAATGGCTATTCATGGATCATCACCGGCATGGACACTCTCCCTGGCGGATCCAACGTCATCATTTATGGAAAAATAGATTTACCCACAGTATCGGCCACAAATCTTGGGACGGGTCAGATCGTGACTTACTTGTCTGACGACAGTAGCGATACTTACGTCAATAGCAGAATCATTGACTACATGTCCACCAATTTTCTGATTAATGTGACAACAAACAACTGGTATTTGGATATGGAGTCTCCGAAATACTAAGTCAGCCCACTTAGAGCAGGATTCACGGGGCCATTAAGGTTCATTTACAATTCTCCATCGTCAATCAGTGGACTAGATGGTTACATTATAGTCAACCTCTTTCGGGAAACCGAATATGCTGTAACGGGTGGAGGATTCGGATTGGCAGGTTCACCTTCATGCAGCGTGAAAGTGGTATCCACAAGCTAGTCCCTCGGCTGCAAAGTAACAACAACTACTGCTTCTACTTACTATTCGTACACAATAATGACTTACGAAACCATGGCAGCCAGCACTGACTACGAAGTTACTCTCACCACGCAGAACAACAACGGGGTCGAAGGTATTACATTCCCCACCACCATTGGTCTTTATAAAATATAAACGCGATCCAAGCCTACTAGTGCTTCTGGGACAGAGTACATCAAGTCTATGATCGTTGAGGTCTATGGTTCAAGTTTCAACACGCTCAACTTTATCTCGACAGTTACTCTGCCAGGTTAATACAATCTCATAATGGTGTAGTTAACCCCTTCAACCACTATTAGCACAACCAACCAGCTGGTTATCGAGTTTCCAACCATCAGCATCGACGGAACCAACTTGTTCGATACGGATCTCGGAATGGGATATTATGATTATGCCCCTCTGGTTTTTGATATATACAATAGTGACGCCACACTCACCTCTATGACCTGCAAAGTCTATCCAGGTCAGCGCTCCAATTATTTACCGGTGCGGGTGGTCTGCTCCAATTTCTTTTCTGCTATTACTTCGGCCAAAATCCTCAAATTCGCATTCTGGGTTTTGAACCCAAGTGTTTCGCGATCATTAGCTATTCCGATAAGCATCTACTCTTTCGATATCGCCACCATCACAAAAGTAAACTGGAACATGATTGAAGGTGGAGTTAATCTGATTGTCTCATCCGCTTCTCCAATTCTGGATAACGGCAATTTCGCCCTGAGTACTGCCAATTACGAGACCTCCTCAGTCAGTATGACATTTACGACACGCAATACAATGACTCTGAGTACTGGAGATTTTTATATCCTAAGGATGAATATTGATCCTCGGAACTCCGACATCAAAACATCGCAGTTTCTCTACAATTCGCTTTATGCCAACTCGGGAGACCTTATCATCATGCGTAATTGCATGGCTTATGTGCTTAAGATTGGTACAACTTCTCTCAATTCTGTGGCCAGTGGAACCACAAGCCTCAACGCCAAGATAAACGCCAACATCTACACTCCATATTGGACACTCAACTCCACCGAACTTACCATTATCGCCTACGCGAGTTACCAATCGTTACTCACCTCTGAAAAAATTTCGCATAAAGATAGCTATCCAAGCATGACCCCAGCCTAGTGGCTCACGCCTGCTTTCACCATCACCGCCCTCAACGGAAACCTGATGGCGGGTTGTTACGAAGACTATGCTTTCGATTTCACTTACGTCAACAGTGGTTCAAGCACCAGTATGAGTTACGTCCGCACATTCGCAATTATTTTCCCACCCAGCACTCAGTCTGACTATGGGTTCCAGGGAACTGAATGCATTGAGGGCATCAACTCAGGCTTCGAAGTCACGAATTGCCTCATCGATACCTCCAATAGAGTCATTTGGGTCACCGTCGCCCCGAGCACTTCCTATACTACCGGAACACTACTTTCGATCCACACGAAAGGCTTGGCCATCAGTAACCCTACCTCCTATCTGTCAGTGTACGTCAATTATTTTGAAGTACGTATGTATGCTTGGACCAGTTCGACTGTCCCTGTACTTCTGGTTTCCAGCTTGAACAATGTATATCTGAAACAGAAATCTAATCTTCCCTCGACACTAATAACTTACACGAGTTCACAATCTCAACATACCTCCGTTACCACTCCCCACCGACTATACTCTGCAGAGTTCCTCCCGAGCAACAACGCCACAACCACCACCAGGACTCCCTTCGAGTTTAAATTCAAACTGATATCAGCGTTTTCCAATCAAACTGGCACCGTGAACTACCACATTATTTCTTTAAACTTTGGGTCGAGCTACTCTTACTCATCAGCAACTACTCTCTATGATATGAATCGCTATATCTTAGCCTGCTACTTGAACGGATATCGCATCCAACTGTGTACCATCAGCGGAAATACTATTACGATGAGGTTTCAACAAGCCTTGGCACTCAGTAGCGAAACTGCAGTAAAGTTTACCGTCATCGACCCACTGGATGAGCAAAGCGATGGCTTTTACTACAATTCAGTCGGAACAGGGAGATACAAAGTTGGTTTATCATTCTACCCGTATTTAGGCAATTCATATTATATTGAGACTGAGCCCTTCCATCCTTATTACAAGACTCCTGTAGGGTTGAGCACCTACCCGCACTTCGGTATCACGAGCGCCACAATGTATGTTGGGTCTGCAGTTACCGGAACCATCAACCTACTCGAATTCAATTTCCAGTTCAGCAGAAGTGATGTCGCAGGTTTGGTTCTTGAAATCCCAGTTATCGATCAGGACGGCATGGTGATATACACAAACCCCATCCTTATGAGTTTACCTTCGGGAAGCAACTACCCTTGTTCTGTCGGATATGGACTCCCTGTCAGCTGCTTCTACGAAGTTGGAGACAACCTTGCTTACGGAACCCCGACCAGAATTTATATCAGCAACTTCGCTCTTCAGGCAAGTAACACACTGTTGCTCAGGATACTGATTACCAACCCCGACAACACGGGAGTCTACCCAACCTTCACTGCCAAAGCATTTGGCACTGGTTCCGTCCCCCAAATTTTCAACTCTTAGATTCTCGGAACCTGGTCTTTTAATCGCCAGTACCTCACATACGTCTCCAACTCCACTTACTATGCCACGTACACAGACAACAACTCGACATCTGCCAATAAGCCTTTATACCAGCAAAACACTCTTTACAACGTTTACAATTCCTGGGCAATCAATGCCAATAATTATGTTATGCTTCAGTGGACTTTAGCCACGAACAGCTATGGGACAATCTGTGATTTTTCGCCTTACTCAACGACTACTACTGACTATTTTATTGTCAACTATGGCCAGACAAACCGAGTGCTTTATATTCTCAAGAAATTGAGCTCATATACCAGTGCTGGTACCGCTATCCAGTTTGGATATCTCCGCCAACAGCACTTCATGTACAACCAACACCTTTTGCACATGTTCTTTGGCGATATGACGATGGGAACCACCACCTACAGCATCAATCAAACTACGTGGCTGAGCAGTTTGTCTGACAACTACCGTTCAGTAGGCCTCAGTTACCTAGACTCTGACACCCGTTACCAAAGCCAAAATTCGTGGCAATATCTGGAGATTGATATCACCAACTACAACAACTACGTGAGCTTCAGCAATTCAGACCCTGCCAATATGCTCCTACTCATCCAGTTCTACTCTGCCCCTATTTTCTCAAGTTCCAACGGAAACTGTGACGTTCACGACGGAATTACCAGCAACTATCCTCTCACTTATCCGACATGTTCGATGTCTGTAATTAATGGTAACTACTACTTCAAGATCAGCAAATTCAATGCCTTTACAGGTAACTACCTCGGTATTTATTTTCAGGCTGTAATGTACGCAAACTCCAACACCCAAGTATTGGTCAGAGTATACGCCAATCCGACTGCCTGGGACAGTACAGGAACGACTGAGTACTGGCCAATTTTCCGGTCCTGGACTGGCGCTTATACTTATACCTAATTACAATATATGAATACTGTTGACTATAACTCCTGCGCATATCCAGGAGAGCCAGCCCTATATTCTCAAACATTTACAACACAAATGATCGGTGGGTCAATCCAAGTAAGTTCATTGTCTAGTAATAGCGTTAGCTTTTACGTCGTTCCTTCTAGTACAATAAGCCCGTAACGAACTTACCTTTTCTACTTGCGATTCTACGTGGAGAGGCTATCCTTTTCCGGGTCATGCTCCAGCTCGACTCACCCATCGTTATCCTGCAGTGCGAGCGGTAACTCTTTAACCCTCTACAGCTACACGACACTGAGTTGGGGAGGAGGATCAGGTGTCACCTTCACGATCAACTTGGCCTCAGCCATAGGAAATTATAACAGAAAGTATGCAGCTCTCTATTCTCACATCAGCATTGAATATTATAACATGATCTACAACTCGCACGACTGCTCTTGTGCAGGATGCGATTGCAGTAACACAGGAAGTGTTTATAGTAGTTTATACTTGTATCGCACGACCTGTGATTATTATGCAAGTTGTTCTCAATCTTGGAGCCATTATTACCAAAATGGTTGCAATGGCTACTGTTGTGGTGATTTCACAAGATATCGGGATTGGAGTAACTACGTAATGAGTAGTTATGGCACTCAATACTCGCAAACCACCAGCTTCCTGTCCAGTGGTTCGATAGGAGCAGTGGCAACGAACTATGGCGTAGAGACAGAATTCTTCATCCAAATGAACAGCTTCAGCTTCACTACCACTAACTATTTTATAGTTATATAGTTTACCAGCGGTACCTGGAGTAGCAACAACCCTTTCCCAAGGACTTATACTTCCGAAACGACGGCTCAGATCGACTGCAAATGTATCAATGCAGCGTCAGTCTCCACGAATTATGCGACCGGCTACACGGACAACAATTGTTACAGGACATTACCAATGAATGGCAACTCATATCCGGCCATTACTATTTAGACAACTGTCGCTTCTGGAAATTCCTTGAAGTGCTTCTTCCCTGGGTTCACCATGACCAGTTCCGCCACAATCGGAGTGAAGTTCCACCTTTCACCTAATCGATATATGAGGACATATCCCACAGACTACTACTCATATTATGTGCAGGCTTCTTCTACAACAATAGTGCCTGTCTCTAACGGCAATAATAATGGTATTGCTATGTATGAGCCCACATATCTAACTTCGGCCACCTATGTGGGAGGAACCATCAACCCATACTACCTTCAGTTTAACACTTCATGGGGTTTCTGGACACCCACCCTCTATATCGCTCTCTCTTATCCGTGTCCTCTACAAACTTGGTGCAATAATAATGCGTTTGTGGACTGCAGGGTCTACAACACTCTCATCAACAAAATGTATTATATTGTGGCCACTGTAGTCTCCAGTGGAACTTACAACTTCGCTTTTTACCCTTCAAGTGCAACTATGCCTTTATTCCGCGAAGCATATTCTTCCAACCAGATCATCTACGGAGCGATCACTGAACATTCGAACACGCGTTACTGGTCTTGGATTAGTTATTCCCGCTCATATAGCAACTTCTATGGATTGAGTGCCTCTACTTCTTACACATATCCGATGTACTCTTCTGATATTGCCACTCTCGGCCATTCGCTGGTTTTCTCGGTGTCCATGAACTCCTACACCTTCTACGGGGAAACTCAGGCTGGTATTTACTCTGGCAGCTATGCGACTTGGGCACTTTCGGGTTCCTCCACTGTCTCTATTATCGGATGTGCAGTGTGGTTTACTGATCAGACTTCAGTCCTCAACAGTGTTCTATTCTGCACAATTTCTGGCAGTACCGTTACGATAAAGTCAAAGTACAATGTTGCATCTTCCGGCACATTGTACCTTGTAACTACTATATCCTCAATTCCGACCTCTCTCACTTACACATTTACCCTTTATGACAAATATCGCAGCAGTTCTGACTATTCGCAGAATATTTATACTCACAAAACAAATCAAAACCGACGGGCCAGATATTAGGAGCGTTTTGACGGCCTTTTAAAAATTAAAACATATTTTAACAATGAAAACTAACTTTAGAAAAAAAAAACGAATTATACTGGAATTTAAGATGTCATTATTGATAAAAAAAAAAAATAATATTGGACTCTAGTTCCTTATTTGCAAAAAGCTCACATCGCTCTGTGCGAATAGCCGAACACCCACCCCGCGCCAAAAAGTAACCTCCCTGTATATTTTATTTCTTTTTGTAAAGGGTTTCACGTATTTCCACTGATATTTTCCATTTGAATTTATGTCGTTATTATTAAAATGAATATGATTTGTCATGTGAATAGGCGACGTCTATATCCAGGCTATGTGTTGAAAGGGAAGGGCGAAATAATAATTGCATTAGAATTTCGTTCAATTTATGGTAGAAAAACATATATTTATATTAAATGGTCATTATAAATAACGAACCTCAATATCAGGGCGTGACGCAATCTATTCAAAGTGAGTTGATTGCATTATCAATTGTGGAGGAATTCTACGAAATCCGTGGCAAAGCTGAAATAAATTATATGTTTAAAGCCTTACCCTCCATTATGGTATTTTTACTAACGATGTTTGTAATAATGAATTTCCCCTGTAGCACCTGAAATACGTTTTATTTTCTATGTGCCTATCTAAAAATCTAATTGATTGTTCCCAGGTCGAGGGATAAGGCTCTCGAGTATGAATCCGGAGGTCGCGGGTTAAAATCCTAGAGTGTGTAACTAAATTTTATTGATTTAATTCGTGTTGTTTCACAATAAAATCATCAAAAAATAATATGGTATATTTGCGTCACGTTCAAAAATGGGGAAAATACTGTCAGTACAGCACTGATGAAAGATAATCATTCAGAATTAAAAAGTTGTTTGAAATGGCTTTAGCTGTGTTCTGTGACTAGATCTTTCTCTACCCCAATCTAATATCCCTAACCACTACCTTCAGTCATACAACATACACTAATTGGGGGATGCCATAGTCTCACTGGCTCCAAATGTTTGGGAGCAGTTGGGACTTTTATGCAATATTCACATAAAAAAAATAAGATGTCAATGGAGCGAAGTCCCTTTGTATCAGAGAGAAAAAGTATTGGCATGGCGAGGGACCACTGAATATGTGTGGTTGAATACAAATAATTATTTTTTAATGACGAGGTGTGAATAGTTTCGTATTTATAAACCATCCTCTTTCATCACACGCCTTCCCATCCCCATTCTGTAGAGTGTTAGAATTGGGCGTTTCACACTCTCGTCACATTTGTTGACATACTGAAATTTTTATATTCGAATGGTCCTCGTGAGTCGGATTCTCGGTATTTTTTAACTGACAAGCTAAAAGGGTTATGTTATGATATTTTGATAATATAGAAAATATTATCGTTTAAGATAAACCATGTGTGCAAGATACACATACATATATACAAAATAAACATACATTTTCAAAATTTTAACGCTAATGAAATATGTACAAACAATATGGAATATGTATCATGTAATGCATGCAATGTTTTATGAAATGGAATAAACTGATGATACGCTCTAGTGCTCCCTCTGCTTGAAAGGAGAAAGACAATAGGAGAATTACCAGAGATTTTAGCATAAATTAATGATTATTGAAACCAACCAAGAATTTCACTAAACACGTGCCTCGGTCAACCATTAGCAAATATATCTGTAATACAAAACTATATTTACATTGCATTTGACCAATAAATGTGATGTCGCGTTAAAATATACGTGTTATTAATATTATGTACATCCAAATAATGTTATACAGGACATTACTTACCTGGCAGGTCACTTGAGATTTAAACTGCTTATTGGCGAAATTTATATACAGTTTTGCACGCAGAGGACATTATATTGGGAAACACATTTTATTGGGAGTGCTATTTAATCCTGGTATTTATTTTATTAATTTATGCCCTAGTTAAGAAAAGGGAAAGCTAAATTTATGTTGGTTGGTGTAGTACCCACCAGTGGCGTACAGCCATATACAAAATAAAAAAATTATACTATATTTTGTAATCGAAAAATACGACAAATTTCTAATTAATCAAAATATATATTTCAATATATTCGGTAAAGAACATGGACCCCTTTTTGTTCAGTTAGCCACAACAATCAGCGAAAATGATAATAGCCGTTAAAAAACATGTTCATTGTAATGTTTTATTTATTCATAATCAATAGTGCAGCGTTATGCTCTGCACGTTTTAGTTTCCAAGGAGGTAGTAGGAAGATCCAATGCTTGTTAATAAAAGACTCAGATATTCAGGTTACTGCTGCAATACAAGAGACTCAAAGAAAAATAACTTCAACTCGAAAAAAAAAAGTGTTTCCCAATCGCCAAACGCAAAAGTTTTGCTTCCAATCTTTAAATTCCAATTACTGGACTCGACTATTGACATTTTGACATACGCTCCACTTCTTTCGTAACAGCTTAGAGTGGAACGTCAAAACCCCCGGCAGGTTTCTCCATTTCCGTGATCAAAACTCTTTGCTTTAAATTGTGTACCAACAACTCCACTATCAAAAGTGGCGATATCAAAATAGTGTTGTGGGTTCTGGAGTACTAAGTAGGGGAAATACCACTGACTCGAATATTTTACTACTACTGAGCTATTAATTAAAATTTCCTTTGGTTTGGGGGCCAGCCAAACCCATGAAATTGTAATTCTTATAAAGACTAACTCCTATTTTTCACCAAAGATTATTTCATTATCAATACCGTATAACATGAACCACTAATACTACAATACTCGACCTTACGGTAGTCCCTTGCAGGAATTTATTAAAACTTACGATATAAAATAATGATACTTAGCATGAATATTTTTTTTTTACCATTTTTGCTACTAAATATAATAATTATTTGTATGGGCTAATTTCCACTCTATAAATTAACCCTTTTCCAGATATGGGAAGAATTTGATCCTGCATCTTTATTCTCCTATCCGGTTGAAACAGATGTTTTCCCCCACTTCAACCAAAGGCTCTCACTAACCTATCATAATGGGGATATCGAAATTTGAAGTTAAATAATGCCAATACTGCGGCTTGGACCAGCTACACCTCCCTCTCCGTGCCTTCTAACATATTACAACTACTCAGAATATTATCCCAACATCAACCTTCTCCTCATCCGGAAACTTCTGCCACAACTTCCTACACATTTTCCCTGGGCACTTACCAACGACTTCTTTCAATCGACTTGGGGATTCAGTTTTTCTTATATTTATCCTTCTACAACTTCCTTCCTATATTCAATTATACTTATTATTCGACCTCTACCACACAATCCACTTCGTGGACGACCTGTACTCTAACTCGTGTAAATGGTGCTCTTGTCAGTTACCAGACCCAAAATCTTTACACAGTCACTTGGTCCTCCAATGCTTTGACCTTTCCCTAAACTTCGTACATTATTATTACCCTCTCCGTTCTGCTAATTGACACGCCAATACCTCTGCTACAGTTTTACAGGATTTTCTCAAGGATCCCAGACCAACAGTATCCTCTCGTGTGTGAGGTGGTCTTCTTCGAGCATTAGGATCAGTGGATATGCAGCCATATCCACAAGCACGACTATGACTATGACCAGTTACATGCGTAATAACGGATACTTCTCCAATGCCTACGCCACCGTCGCAGTGTATGCATCCAACAATGCTCGAATTATCACAGCCACATCGGGAGCGCTGTATATAACCCACGACTATGACGGATCTCCGTACTTCCAACTCAAGGAGACTTCACAGTTAAGTCTCGTTCAGGGAACTGCTTCACCGATGACTTTCTCATTTACCCTTAATACAAATACTCTCGTGACAGGGGACTATGTTATGGTTAATCTGGGGAACTTGACTGTTGGTACTCCAAGTGCAAATGGTTCCGTTGTTTGGAAATACAAAGTCGGAAGTGCGGTATACTGGGTCCCGACCACAGTTACTGCCGCTGCCCCTTGGTATACCATCCCCGTTTACTCTAACTATAGCATGACTGCTGGTCAATTGATCACTGTTTGGATCAGCAATGTTCTCCCTCTCGACTTTTCAGGTCTGAAGGTGAACAACCCGCAATGGAACTACTTCACGATCAATGCTTACAAATCTGGGACTTTGAAGGAACATCAATATGTCAACACTTGGATACCTCCTGTCGATGATACGACATTTACAGCAGTTCCAGTTCTTAATTATCTTTCAGCGGTGTCACTTTATACCTTTACCTTCACCACGAACATTGCTGCGGTTTCCGGTGACTCCATAATTATCGAGTTTACAACCAACGACCTTCAGTATAATTTGTTCGATAACAAGTTGGGCAAGAGTTTCACAACTAATTCATATAACATTGGATGCAGAGAAGTCGATTCCAACACCTACATCTCTACTTCTAGAATTACCTGTACTCTATTTCCAGGAGACTATACTGTCCAAAAACCAGCGACGATACTCATCCCAATCACAAAAAGCATACCGTCAGGAACAACAGTTTCATTCACAATTCTTGGTATTCAAAATCCTGCAGCCAATTCAGGAATTCCTGTAGGAATTACTGCCAAAATTATGAGAATCTGCGATTATCTGGACACTACTAACCTTTGTTCTATTTATAAGTCCACGAAATACATCTATTTTATGACTGCTTCAGTGCCTGGCTGCGGAACTTCAGGCTCGATGTCCGCCAATCCAGTATATGTTTCATCGACTCCTGCGATTCACACTTTTTCCAATTCATTTTCCCTGGCAGTGGGAGATTATGTGAAAATAATATATTATCCAGAAGTGACTGTGCCGGCTGGTTGTACAGTTAGTAGCCACAGCTGTTGGACATTCCCTCTCGAAAACGTCATAATCATCAAAATACTATCTACAGTCACCTCACCCTATTCCCTAGCCATTCAAAATATGACTAACTTGTATAAATATTATAGCAGCCAACTCTACACTGAAGTTTGGAGATCCAATGTTCTTTATAGTTGTTTCTATACGGGTTACAGTTATACCACAATAAGCAGCACTCAAACCATTGGATTTACAACTACCCTGGCTCCATACCAACTCAATACTAATTTCTTGGGCATTTCCAAAGTTTAACTGACCAATATGTACCAAAATAGCCAGATCAATTCCATTTATATTTACGCTCCGAGTGGTCAAGTCACTTTTACTTCTTCATATTGCAATGCCACTCTTCAATCTTCCCTCACATAAGCCAAACCCTATCCTTTCCGGTTCACTTGCGTTATCTCAGGACAATATGCCATTCTTACAAAACCAACCAATTTCCCAGCTTGGGACTCTTCATTCCCGACTCGATCTATCTATGTTTACCTCAAGTACACGATTAACTCTGCCACGACTGTAATGAGTAACTGGATCGCCACAGCTTATGCAGGAACAAGTATAACTACTAATGACATGATTTCTCAAGGAACTGGTAACTTTATCATTTCGCTCTATGTGTCTCCTCCAATCAGCAGTGTTGATTTCCACACCACTTCGTTCACCAGTCGAACTTGTACTGTTAAAGACTTATGCATGTTCTACGGGTATCTTCTGCCAAGCACTCCCGTGACCACCCCTATTTCTCTCATGGTATTTACCATACCTCCTGAGTTCGGCTATTCATCAATAACTTCACTTGATAACTGCCAAATGCTCGGCTATACGAACATACCTATCAATACTTGCGCAGTCGATCGCAGCAACTCAACAGTCCGAATCTCTTACACTCCCTCGAGTTATGACCATAATTATAAGCTAATTACTCTGAACACTGCCAATTCTAGCAACCTTTATGTCTCCCCTGCGTATCCGGGCAATCAGTACCGCATGAAAGTGGAACTATACACGTTAATTTCATCTATCAATACGTTAATCGAGTCAATGTATGTAAACTTAACTACTGTTTATGGAACATATTTATCAGTCCCCAACATCAATATCCTTATTCCTCTGGATGCTAACACGACTGGGCTCTTTGATATGAGTTTTGTGGTCGGTTCCTCTACCATACCCGCTTCTTACCCAAGCTCTTCCTCCAATACCGTAGTGAGCCAGATAGTTGTCATTTTTTCTAACTCATTTCCAGCGGATCTTGGCACCGGATACTCTACCGGAGATCCCATTGGTTGCGTTTCAGTCTCTGGAATGACCTTCAACACTATGGGAAGAATTACCTGTAAAATTACTCTGTCGGTCTCGGCCACCACTTACCCAACAATAACAATTACGGGCTACGACCAGATCGCTAGTTTATCGACTGTCAGGTTCCGCTTTGCTGGACTTCAGACCCTCGCAACAGGAATTCAGGACTATATGAAGATTGGAGTTCAACTCGTTTATTATAACTACGGAGGTGTTACTGGAAACTTATATGAGCCCACTTCAGTGGTTGTTGGTCCAACTTCAGCTTTGAGTGCCGCATACAGTATAACAGGAACAATTACTTAGAACAGTACAAACACCGTCGGATAGCTAGCAAATTACACGTTTACGCTAACATTGACCTCAGGTTTCACAGCAGTTACTTCAAGTGATTATGTCGGCATTCATTTTCCGACTGACATATTTGAGCGCAATTTCAGCATAAATAGTGCAGCAATTTGTAGTATGGCTTCTTCAAATAAATGCGATTCCTATGGGAAACCAAGTTTGATTTATTTCAGCCCATCCTCCACAATATCCTCTACTTCTCTGACCTTCTCCGTGAATAATGTCATTAATGCAGCCTACCAATTCAATTATCAGAGCTTGAATTTTACAATTTTTACAGTGGTCAACAGAAAGGTTAGCGCAACAGGAAAAGTTCTGATGACGAAATTCGCCCAATAGTGTAAGAATGCCACCGCCATCATAACCTCTATTGATTCCCTATACGGAGGAGATTCAAACATTAATTACTACCTTTAATTTAAATTGAACCACTTGTTGCCAACCACCGGAGCGATCAGGATCACATTCCCTTCTATTTATCATACACTCTTCTATATGAAATCATCCTGTCTTTTATCAGGTGGAGTGTTCGACTCATCTAACATTCCTTACTGCTCGATCGTAACAGAGTATCATATCGAGATCTACCCCAACGGAATTCTTTTGGACTCCTCCACCACATACAAAATAACTGTGACCAATATCACCAACCCTAATGTCAATCTGTCTTCTTATACTTTCACAATATAAACTTTTTATACATCAAACATTTATTCCAATGCCAGAATCAGCGTAAACACTTTCTCGAGCCCAACCCTCAGCCTTATTACCACAAAAAATTGCACATTCCAGACAACACTTTCAGCATCTAATGCCAATTTCTCTTCTACCTATAGCTTCTCATTAGTGTGTTCTTCATATATTAAGCAGGCAAGTCAACTCAAAATCTATTTGCCTTGGAGCCCTTCAACTTCTACGAGCCAACTTTGTGGATCCAGCTCCAGTTCACTTTACGCGTATTCCTGCCCTATCCAGCAAGAGTATAACGGATCCACGACCAAAACCTTCATCAGCATTTGGCTCCAAAACATCCCAGCTCAAAAGCTGTTCACAATTACCACCAGCCTAACCAACCCATCATCCGCCAACTATACCCTGCCAATCATTATTAATTATAAGCAATCAGCGTATCTAACTGGTTCCACCCAGATCTATGTCTCGACTGTTGCATACAATATTTCTAATAATATACCAATAAGTCTATCTAACTACCCGTATAACGCTGGTCAAGAGGCGATCTATCTATTCAAGCTTCCCTCAGTTAACATGTCAGCGGCACCCTCTCAACTAGTTATTGGGTTCCCATCAACATTCACGTCATTCCCTGCACTCTCTTGCGCATATCGTGTTAGTCCAGCAAACTTAAACATGAGTTACATAGACCTCCTCCTCAACAGTTCTACTAATTCACTCTCATGCACAGTTAGCCTGTCTTCGGTTACTGTGTGGAATATATCAAATATTTTCGCCAATAGCACCACCTCTAGCTATTTCTATTTCTTAGTCTATGGAGTTACAAACCCTTCCTCATATGTTTCACAGGCCTTCAGTCTAACGTATCAGACCTCCACGACAGTCTACTGGACGTCCTCTCAAAACCTGACATACTACATCAGTGCAACTCCTCCTTACATGCAGATAACTTCGATTGCGTCTTCAAGCTCCACTTATCTCGCACCTGCCAACTACACTTTCAATGTCTCGGTCTCAAGCTCAGTGACGCTCCCTTCCCAAACTCCGCTAGCATTGGCTATTGAGTTACCTCCTGAGTTCGCGAGTGTCTGGGATGTGATGCCGACCGCCCCTTCCGTCACGATCAATTTCAGCGGGAGTATATACACAGCCACAGCCTTCACAAGTTCAGGAGCGATTTATGTCCCCTTCAACCTCACCACAAACATCACCTTCACCCAGCTTATCATAACTATCACTCCCTGGAGAAACCCAAGTTCTGCGATTAACTGTAGCAATACTCCAGTATTCAACATCTATGTTTATTCCTACAAGTTCAATGCACTCATCGTAGAGACCCATCTCAACAACGTGGACTGCCTTACCTTCTCGACTCGACTTTTTGGAATATCTGTATCTGGTAACTCTGTACTATACTCAGGAGCAGTTGGAAACTATCTCGTTACCCTTGACAAGCCTGCGGACGGACTAAGCATTACACCCATCACCACAAGTTCAGCCATCACCTTCGATCCTGCCACGATAGTCTTCAATAACTTCAGTACTTCATCGAAAGCATTCATTATAAAGACTTCATCATCGATCACTGGTAATTTCACCATTAACTTCACTAAGACTGAAAGTGGCTCGGCTCAATACAACGATATTCCTTCGATTAATATTTCCATCATGGCTCCCACAACACCTTACACGATCTCCATGTCATCTGTGGATACGAAGTCAGTTGGACTGCCAATAAGCATCCCTGTCCAATTATCCCCGGAATCATCGAACTCTTTCACTATTTTCTACACCAACAACTGCTCGACCAAATATACCTTGTCTCCAGCCACCAGTCTGCTCATTCCAGCTAACACCAATAGCACCATGATTAACATCACATACTCTGGCAGCGTTGTCCCCCCAGTCTGCAGTATTAAATTCACCTTGAGTGGCTCCAATTACAACTACAATCTCACAACAAAGACATTGTACATTGCGGGATATTTAAGTAGTGACAAGAGCAGCATCATCCCTCCCATGCGATTGGTTATTAGTCCCAATTTGCTCAACTCGACTGACGTTAATAAGACTGTCCTAACTCTGAACAACAGCGCTCTTTTGGGAAGGCTAAAACCATCAGTGTATTCTGTTTCAGCCACAACTATTCAGCCCAACTCAGCTAACTTTAGTGCGGTTTTAACAGAAGTCGGAACTGTCTTTTATGCTGTTCTACCTGCAGGAACTCCAAGAAACGTCACACAAGTTCAGGTCCTCAACGGGACTGCCACAGGCACCATTGCTACTGGAAATTCGCTCGCGACAAAATCTATTAATATCATTACTAACTTTACCGTTGCTGGACTTCAATCGCAGACCCCTTACCTTTTGGCTGCTTACTTGTCGTCGACCGTCGGTGACTCTGATGTCACTTACTTAACATTTAATACGAGTGCAGCGATGAACGGTGCCTAGCTGAAGATCGCGTTAAACTCCATCGTTTCCAATAGCACTGTTTTGGCAGCACTATCACAGATTCTAAGAATTCCGACCAGCAGAATGTCGGTTATGACTTTCTCAACCACTTTGACCAACTATTCAAGCAGCCTAAATTCTACAATCATGAACCAGAGAAACTATCTGTACGATGTTATTATCGCCCCGGACTCCAACGATGACAACAACTCACCAATCTCGCTTGCTAACTCTCTCAAGTCCAACACAAGTCTGCAAGTAAATCTTACAGCGGTGTTGTCGTCATTCAACAGCCAGTTCCCTATCTACACCAGGGAGATACTGTCAGAAAGACCTAGACTGACCTCTCAACCCACTATATCCAAACTTACATTCGATGAAATTGATATCAATGCCAAATTCTGGGAGCAGGCTTATGTCTACGCCATTATCCAGAAAGTGCCAACTTCTACCCCATTGGCTCGACAAATCATCAAAGGCCTTAACTATCAGAATACTGCTCTACTATCCAGCCAGTATATATCTACCCAGACTGATTCAACTGGGATAATTCAACTCAACTTTACAAAGCTCACAGGCAACACCACCTATAAGGTATTCATTATGGCTTAGTGTATCCTTCCCTACAATCCACGACTGTCTATGCTCGACTCGCAGGTCATCGAAGTTGATTTCACCACCTTCCCCAACCTCAATTTACGGAATGTTGATACAGGCACATTAGTCAAGATATTAGCCGAAATCGATACGAACTTCAGTGAAGCGGTCAAAGCCCACATCAAAGAGACGGAAAGCAAGACAAAATTAACAAAAACTTCAAAAGCAGCAAAGCGAACTGTAAGAAAGAATTGATTGATTTTTTTTAAAGTTTTATTAAATATTAAATATCTGATATATTTTCCAAAAAAAGAAATATTTTCATAAATACCATAATTTTTTACCAAAATATTATTTTCTATAATATTAAATCTTGTGAATACTATAAGCCTATATATATATATATCTATAAAATATATAAATTTTAAAACATAATTTGCATAAATAACATTATTAATAAATGTATGTTTATATAATAAATAATTTTATATTGCCTTGAATGTATATGATGTTGTAAACCCCCCCGGAATATTAGGAGATAAAAAGAATAACAAATGCCTTAAGACGAGAGAAATACATTCCCAAATTAATGGAGTTTCTTTTAAAGTTTTAACTCTTCCAAAATATCTACCATCGCAAAGGCGAGTCAAACCTCGTCGAGATAGCCCGAAAGTTCGTTTTCAGGTCATACGAATTTAGTCAAGTCATCTACAGTGAGCCCGATTCCAAGCGCACCTTCAACTATATTGTCAGAGGAACGGCGATGCTGTTCACAGCCCTACCCTCTGATGCAACTCCAGTCTTTTACAAAAGAGTAGTCACAGGCGAGCATTTCGGGGAGCGAGTATATGTGAATCCTAAGGTCGGAGACATCGTGATGAGCCGATCTGTTTCGAATAGCTTTATGATTGAACTCGATATTAAAACCCTATACTCCACGTTCGCTGGTTACTTCTCATTTCGAGAGCTTGAAAATAAAATCAATGAGCTCAAGGTTGTAGCTATCTTCCAGAGTATAAGCACTAGAAGGTTGGAATACATTCTGCAGGTTAGTGTCAATAGAAAAGTGCATAAAGGCAGTGTGCTATATAAATAAGGAGACCAAGCTACCAATTTATATGTTGTCTTGAAAGGGGAGTTTTCAATGAAAAAGAAACTCGCACCAACTGGGGACTATAGAATTCTGTCTTCGCGAAGTTTTGCTCTGTCGATAGTTGGACAATTCCAGGAACTTGGCTTTGAGGAGGTGACCCGTGGGAAAAGGTACTACTCAACAGCCGTATGCGAAAGTGAGGAAGGCGAAATCCTGGAGATTACCAAATAGATTGCGGATCAAGTATTCGAGATCGACATTGACCTAAAGTTTAGCTAGGAGAAGCAGGAATGGAGAAAGCAGAGAGTCAATGAGTATTCAAAAACATCGAGACGATTCAAAACCGAATAAGGCAGACTTCCCCCGACAAATTAAAAATCATCTGATCTCCATCTCAGATCTTCGAGTTTCGTACATAAATTCATCGAGCTTCCCACAGAGATTCGGAAGCCATTGGAGTTCGATTTTTAGGATCGATAGAAGCTCGTCGTTACAGAGATGTCGAACAAAAAAATGAAGAAAAACTGCTAAAAAGCCAAGATCAGGACATTGAGCCAGCTGATGAACAAAGCAAACACTAAAACTAACAATGATCACCATCGTTGGACCTCAGCGAACGGGGCTCCGGATTCAACAATGCGTGGATCTGCAGACTTAAGTGCAGGCGACGAGCTCTTCCAATCGTACATAAAAAAGAAGTATCTAAATAATTACAAGACGTATGTCAGATATTTGATGGCTAATCCTCCCGAGCTTGTAGAGAACCCGGAAGTTCAGTTCGCTCCGATTCGGGGTTTGCCTGCTCGGAAGAGTCAAGCCATTAAGAATACAAAAAGACAGCTCAAAGCAAGTCGAAGAAACATGTTCACCGAATTGAGTATGGGCTGAACGGTTCATTCGACCTAAATGTATTTTTTCTATATATAAACTTATCTTATCCTTTGGCATATATTTTTTTATTCAAATATTTACTGCTATTATATGCTGATTTCGATATTAATTATTAGAGTTAATAATATGTCATTGCAATCCATTTGGGTCATTTTTTTTATAATTTGGATGTAGAAATATTTTATAAAACATTTAGTTTTTTTTTCCATCAATTTTTTTTTAATTATTGTTCATTGTGTGATTTAAATACCGTCCAATCCAATCAGTTCAGCTTTGAAGCCCAAGACGGGGGAAATATTTTTGCAGCATTTCCCCAGCCAGTTTGAACATTTCAAAGTGTCTCTGCTTCTACAATTCTGGATTTCCAACCAATAATAGCTATCTCGATTTGTCATGGGTATAATAAATTACTCACTATGAATTATAAACAAAAAATAGGGCTCCTATCTTTTTCACATTAAAATTATCCTTTTTTATAAATTTTTAATTGTAATTTTAATTTATATTTTCATATCTATTTTTATAATTACAAAATCAAATAAAAAAGACACTAAACCATAGCGAAATTAAATGAATTATGTAGAATATATTTTTTTTGATTTCTATTGCGCCTTATAAAATTATTGAATGTTATGGCACTAATTTAGTAAACAACATAAAAATAATTCAAATAAATATTTTAAAAAATAGAATAAAGTTTACAAATGGAACTCGTTGACAATTTTATGCAGAGGTGGGGAGTCAATGCAGACCGCATGTGGGCCGACAGGCAACAGATCACAGTCGAATCCCTGTTGAAAAGCATCAACCTGCTACCTTATCAGAAGGTCGGCATCTAATGGCTAATCAAATCCTATATCACAGGCCGGAACGCGTTTGTTGCTGATGAGATGGGTCTGGGCAAGACCATCCAAGGTTTGGCTCTGCTCTCCTACTATATAATGACAGAACCTGTAGAATTCAGGCTGAAGAGTCTCATCATCGCTCCCATATCACTGCTCGAAAACTGGGCCAGAGAAATCACTAAACTTATTCCTCATTGTCGATACATGATCATTACGGGAGGCAAACGCAACCGGTAGAAATTTAAGAAACACATTAAGGATCCTGAAATCGATGTGTTCTTGGTGAGCTATAGTTGTAAAAAACATTTTTCAAAACTTATACACACAATTTATATATTATTTCCAATCCTCATGAAAAGTAATTTTTTTATTATCATCTTTACATTTTTTGTTCATATTTTTCAGTCTTATTCACTACGAATAACATTTTGTCGAACCACAGATTCGCACTTCTTATGATCGACGAAGTCCAGAGAGCTAAAAATCCCAAATCCATAACATTTCACCTCCTACACGATGTCAATGCGTTTATGAGAATCCTCATGACCGGAACTCCTTTCGAGAACTCCGAAAAAGAGACCTTTAGCATGGTCAATCTACTCGAACCCGAACTCTTCAACTCAGTGGACCCAGAGAAACTCACCCTGTAGAACTACAAAAAAATATTCTAGTTCTTCATCCTCAGGAGACTCAAGCCAGATGTGCTCAATAAGATGGCTCCGAAAAGTGAAGTAGTATATTATGTAAAAATGAGCCAAACGCAGGAAGACCTCTACAAAGAAATAGCCCTTAGATAAAAACATATAATTCTGAAGACCAGCTCTGTTCGGTTCAGGATGATTCATTATGTTAAAGTGTGCGACCATCCCTGGGTATTCCAAAAGGAGTACTTGAACTAGGTGGTTAACTTCAACACCAAAGATTTTGTTGAAATGAGTGGAAAGGTAAAACAGCTCGATCAGATTCTCCAGCTGCATTACAAGAAGAAGAAGGAGAAGATCGTAATATTCAGCGAAAACACCGAAATGATAAGTTTGTTGGGAAAATTCTTCAAAATTATAAAATACAACTACTTTCGATACACAGGGAAACTCACAAAGATAGATAGGGAAATCGCATTACAAAATTTTAAGAATTTTCCACAGTAATGCATAATATTGATGACCAAGAAGTCGGGGGGAGTGGGGCTGAACATCGTGGAGGCCTCCACAGTTATCCTGATGGAGAACTCCTGGAACCCGCAAGTCGACAGGCAGGCAATTGATCGCATCCACCGCATCGGACAGACAAAGGCGGTAAGCATTTACAGATTTATTTCGGAAGGGACCATTTAGGAGAAGGTGATGGATATCCAAAAGCAGAAAAGGGAGAAAGAAGGAGAGCTGATCAAAACATATCCTGAGGATATTATTTACATCCAAAATGGCAAGAAAAGCATGAACCTGTATCCATTAGTCGCTAATTAATGGGACGAGGCAGTCAAACAAACGCTTAAAAAGCGAATAAATAATTTCGACAAGCCGGCAGAAATCCTGCCGCATAAACTGAGATGCCGAAGTAAGAGTTCCGGTCTGTTAACCAAACGGCACCCCCTCACAGGAGCTCACTGAATAAACGAATCGGAATTTAGATTTCCCCCCATCTATATGATGTTAAAATTGGAATGAAAAATTAATAATAATCTTTTGATAATTTAAATTCCAGATAATTATGTATTTATTTTTTAAATTAAAGTTAATACAAAATGATTTATCGGAGGATTTGGGAATAATTGAGATAGAATAATTTTTAAATAAAAATATATGGATGTTTTTCACCTTGCTCTAGTTAGGGTGATTGATTGAAAAAGAAAAAGTCTTCGGCTGATATGTTTTCTCGTTCTTTCGATCTACAGTTATATTTCATGGCTCGATTGGTGTCTCGAAATAAATCTAACCAATCAAAAATACATAATATGTATATTATTCTTATAAAAATATAAAAATATCCCATATTTCTCTTTTAAAAATACCTTTGAGAATGGGGGAAGTTATATAATAAGAATACCCACTTATTAAATGAAAGAGAGGACTGTGTAAAACCAACACTTTATCAATACCATATAAAATATATAATCAAAGTGATTTCAGAAATAAATTGTAAGTGTATAAAGACGTGCCAATAATGTTTGTATATTTTACATCAATACTCAACAATGATTGACCTATTCCCTGTTCTAAGGATCCCGTGTTGTTACCTTGAGAATCTGAGAGATATGGTTATGCTATCTTTTTTTGTATTCTGCTTGTTTTTTGTGATGCTTAAAATTGTATTTCCTAATTAATTTATGTTTGATACTCAATCTATATCTAGCAAGTAAGAATATATTTTTAATATATAAAAATATTTAATTTTTTAAAAATATATAATATAGTCGATGTCAAACATAAAATAAAAAATTTAAAAACAAAAAAGTTTAAAAAAATAAATATATTTTGATTATTTGCGTATTTCTGTAATAGTACTCATTAGTTTTTTTTAAATATTTCTCGTGCAGTATGACTCCATTTATAATATTGGAGCAATCATTCATTTTCTTAAATCATTCAAAGCATTATGTCCCTGACTTTAAGGTCAAAACATGCTGTCAAATTAACAATACACCGTTATATTTTCTTCCTAAAATGGGCACTGATCGATTTTTATATCTTTTTAAAAAAATATTAACAATTTTTTGTAAAATAAATAATGTATTTGCAACTCCAATAGATATGTTGTGTATATTGTTCATATAAATAGTTTCTTTTCTTTTCAAACGTGTACCATTAAAAATTAAAAATGAAAAATATGATAACATTTTGTTTTGAATTCAAAATTATAAGTTGGATCTAATGCTCAAAAAACATATTTTCCGGAGAAACTGGCCATTTCCAATTTGATCAAACCACCACCCAAACCTCCACCTCCATTTTTGCAAGGTTTAGATGTTAACATCTATAGTCTACTTCTTCACTATTGATAGCTTGATAAATAGTTTTCAGCTTGTTTTTTTAAATACATAAACATTAAATCTATACAAAATATGTATTTATGTGTGGTGAGTTGCTAGTTAATATAGAACCCATTATAATAGATATACAATAGATATACAATAGATACAAAATAGATATATAATAAATATATAAAAATATATAATAGATAAAATATATAAATATATAATAGATATTATAAACTATACTAACAATCTAATCCATCCATATTTATAATATAAATATAATATGTTCATGTCTTTACGTGATTTTAGTGTTTCGGAATTATTGTGGCCTTTTGAATTTACTCTGTATATACACTTCATATTTTCTTCATTTGAGTCAACTGCAATGATAAAACTTTCCTAAAATATATATTATCTATCGAGATAGAGAGGCATATATCTACATAAATAAATCGGAAAAAAATACTTTCAATAATAATAATATTGTTTTTATCATAATTTATTTAATACGGAATAATATTTTAAAAAAAAATGAGAGAGATTATTTCTCGACAACTGATTTTTTTACAATAATATAAAAACAATATTCTTATATATTTCATATTTTTTTTATGAATGCTAATGACAATATTTTATTTGAATATCATTGGCTTGAATTATATGTTAGACATATGTTTTTTTAATATTTTATATTAATTATATACAAATATAATATATAACTATATATATATATTCCCACTCTGTTCTACTACAATATTTTAATGATATACATGTATAATAATAAATAAATAATAATAATAATAATGTGTGTATTATCACGATATCTAGAACTAGAATATTTTGGTTAAGAAATTAAAAAATATATGCATTAATATATATTTTTAAATAAAATGTCATAATAGCAGCATATCATATAACTAATTTATTACTAATTTATAATGTGTTTAATGGATTGTATACCATTAATGTATATTATTAATATATTATAATTATATAAATTATATAATTTATACAAATTATACAAATTATATATAAATTATATATAAATTATACAAATAATGTGCATTATAAATACTATATGTATATTTATTGTCAATCAATTCCTTAAAGAAACCCACTATTTAGGCGTGATTTTTATCTCTTAGATAATTATAATTATTTATAAAATATAATTGAAACAAACAAACTATCATAATTTTAGTCATTAATTTCTAAAAATACCATATATAAAAACCAAAATACACCAAAAACCCACCAAAAACCCAACAAAAACTTCCCAAGAGGAATAAGGAAAACCAATATTGCTAAGAAGATCAACAGATTATTTGTTCAAAATACAAAACAAGACCAAAAATATTACCGAGTCCCCAATTATTCGATCGATACATTAGATCATCAAAAAAATAAAATATGCTTACTGCTCGACCCGACACTGAGATAGAGCAAGAGGAGGAAAATGAATTTGGAAACAAATTAAAAAATACCAGAAGAGGAACTGCGAGTGGTCTGGCTGCAAGATAATACAAATGTCCATGTGGGAAGGGGTATCTGAGCTACCCTGCAC
>JAHDVE020006723.1:0-37135 GCA_022606495.2 Halesus radiatus
TGGCTTAAGACAGCCCTGGATGCACCGTACTGATTTCTTCGGAAATTCTCGCCCGACTACTGAAACTGACGGCCTAACCGCGCTAGGACTAATGACGAACGGACTCGTCGAGGGCATTGCGGAATGAATTAGGAACTTCTGACCAGTCTCTCGTAGTGACTTAACTAACTTTCGCCCTGCGGACCTAGTACGGACAGACTCGATATCAATGGAGCAGGGACGTAGTGACTACGACGTCACAACTGAATACGAAATACATTCTTTGAACAAAGGAATACGGACTGCGAAAGCGAACACGCGCTGTTCGGAATTACTGACTTGTTGGATAGAGGCGGTTTGCGTTACGGACTAGTGCGAAGTTCGAACTAACGATGACGAACGGGTTTTTTATGGATTACGGCGCGGGATTCTATACGTTACTGTAGATTGATGAAGTCCTACACACTGCACCATATCTCGGGCAACTGTGTGACGACTCCCATAGTAACCTATGGAGCCGCGTGTTAAAAAATCGTAGGGTTGCAAGGCCTAAGATAAGGAATGAAGAAGTAATTCCGTGCCACATTGGGAATTAGATCGAGTGTGTCACGAAATTGAATTTATTCATTTAATTAATTCATTCATTTCGCCCATGTCTACTAGGTACTAACAACACACTTATAACCCATGAACGAAAGATTTTTTGATAACAGTACTGTCCTGTACACTCATTTGAATTCCTGGGCGATGTTGGCGGATTGTTGCGGATTCTT
This sequence comes from Halesus radiatus, assembly GCA_022606495.2. Taxonomy (NCBI): domain Eukaryota; kingdom Metazoa; phylum Arthropoda; class Insecta; order Trichoptera; family Limnephilidae; genus Halesus; species Halesus radiatus. The sequence continues at coordinate 753 of JAHDVE020006723.1, forward strand.
TAACAAAACAAGGAACATCCGACCCTATAATTACTCTCATAAATCACACCCTTCTATCCTATCGGATATTTTTTTTTCCATTCTCAAAGGTAAAACCCGCAAAATTTGGGCATTGGTATGTCTCGATACAAAGGACTATTCTATCAAAACCGTTGTTTCATCAACCCCTCACATTTCCAAAATTTCCTCAATTATTTGACATTGCTCCGTTCCTATTACTTTTTTTTAAATCTACGGACTTTGACTCCTAAGATTGGACTTCCATGGTCTAGAAGTGGGAACTTCAGATCCTAGGTTTTTTGGCTGTTCCTATTTAAACAAATATTCTTTTTTCTATGAAGCCTTATTTAAAATTTCCTAACTTATGAAATTTGGCCATTTAAATAATATGAATAGGTATGTATAATTCCCTTCCTCCATATATTGAAACGGTGGCCAAGACCACCCTTGAAGTGTGGAAGCATTTAATATATACCTATTACAAACTAAAAATAACGTAACTAGGTAACTACCTAAAGTATCGCATTCCATAATTTATATGCAATATCAAAACCTAATTAAAAATATGTAATTCGTAAGTCAGCGTTTTCAAATAAAATGTTGTCGGGTAACCGCTATAAAGTTACGCGTGTAATCAAATATCATAAACGTCAAAATACTGGCAACATACTAGCGCCTCTAGCGGCCCGGGCTTCCAGATGGTATTGCTATTATAATAAATATTTTATTCGCATTTAAAAAGTTAGGACACCCGCACTGTCGCGTTAATACAATCCAAATAGCCTCTTTTAAAAAAATATATATACACGAAGAAAAAAGGAGTAAAATCATAGGTAGGTCACTTAATAAATTTTTGTTTTTTGTATTTTAGTTATCTATTTATTAAGATTATATTTCACAGAAAATCTATTAAAATGTATGGAAAAACCCCACTTTCGCCAACTCGCGCCGCTAGGGGCGCTAGTGTAGCATGTTGCCATCAAATGTCAGGAGCTGGAGGTATTAATATTTAAGAATATTTGCTATGCGTGATTAAAGGGGAAGGGGTTTCTCTTGACGTCTGATAAAATAATCCAATTTATGGAAAATGGGTTTATTGGAGATATGATGAATTTCTGTGAAACAGCTGGTCTTAACAGTTTAATTAATAGCAATCCTCTCCTCAGGCTCCGTGCACCTTGTGACCCTAGGCGGTGGGGGGGTCGGGACGGAGGCCGAGGGGCGGCGGCCCCGCGGGGAGAAGCGCCCCACCCCCGAGGGACACAAGGACGACAAGTACTTCGAGCGCCGGAAGAGAAACAACCAGGCTGCCAAGAAGTCCCGCGACGCCAGGAAATTCCGGGAGGACCAGGTAATCAATCATCTGTCTCAATAACCTGCACAGTACGTAAATTACCTCTGAGGGTGTGACTCTGTGAAGAGTTGATTGTCGATTTGCTGGGAATACCTCAAAGCAAGTAAGCATTTGGTTAATTTAAAAGCAATGATTCCTTTGTTGGCAGATAGCCCTGCGTGCCATGCTGCTGGAGCAAGAGAATCGTCTCCTAAGGGCGCAGCTTGCCGCCCTGAGGGAGGAAGCTCGGGCTCTGCTGCTGCGATAGTCCCAGATAGTCACATGTAACCCTCGGGCCTGGGATGACAGATGTCTGCTTGGGTGGAGTCCTAATGATGGCCCCCTGGAGACAAACAAAAACCGTCAAATATCCTCCTAACGAAATTTTATTTTTCATACTTTATTAGTAAATCGTTTTCTTGTATATAATACATACCTATTATTCTGTTACACCTACTTTTTTTTAAATACATTTTATTCAATATATCAATGTCATTTATGGAATGTATTGCAATCACTACCTCTGCATACGTTATTTTAGAAGTTTTTTTAAAAATTATTTCGTCAAGTAGTGTCTTAAAATAAGTAAATAATGTTGGAAAGACTAATAAATTCCGTGGGCAAATACATGATAGAATATTATTAACAATGAATGATTGTTGCATTGTTAGAAGAAAACCTAAAGGCCTTATTATTGATATTAATGAAGAAAATTGAAAACTTTCCTATAAAACTTTGTAACTTTTGAATGTGTTACACAACGGGGAAATATATTCTAATAAAATGTGTACCAATTTATCGTTAAGGTTAAACGGAACGTGGATACGCGATCACAGATGGAGGTAATTCAAATATTTTAGATGAAACAAAAACACTTGATGCTTTTAAAATCGAGATGAATTGTTTGTTGGCGGGTGTGCATACCTCCGGAATATGAAACGAAATATATTGTTACTGTAAGTTCAAAGCTCAAGTCATTCAAGAAACTATTTTTATAAATTTCTTGAAGGATTTGGGCTTTGAATCTACAGTCACTTTTTATACCATTTCGAGTTCCGTGCGGATAGCCGTCAACAAATAAGCATTACGTGCTAAAAGTTTTTTTTTTTTAATATATTCGTTCAAATAATCGTTGTATTATATTTTAAACACAGTTTCCAAAGCACGGAGAAATTTCCTTTTATAAAATTTAAATTTTTTCAGAGGTCTTCAAATAAATATATCATTGACATCGCAGTTAGGGTGGATACGCAGTACTCACACATGTGCATTGCTTGCATAGAGCATATTTGTGAAATTGAAAAAGTTCATTTCTGAAAAGCTGTGCCTACCCTGAAAAAACGAAACATAAAAATAAATTAAAATATATTATAAAAATACGATGAATTTCTTAATAAAATGTTTTTTTACCATAAATTTGGTGAGGACTTTTTACGCTGTTTTATTCAGTTGGACACAACTATCAGCAGAAGATGAAAATACAGTAGCTATTTTCATGTGTTTTTCTTTTAAATTAATATTATTATTTAAACCATTTTATTAAAAATGTAACAAAAAAATTAGTAGGACAAAAAAAAGTCAATTCGTATTTCACATCCGAACTTGAAAAAAGCCTACCTTACGTCATAGAGCAATGCACGTCACTGTCACCTACATATGCACCAATACACTCGATCCTAAGTGCATGTTGTTTGGGTTAACCCTAATTGACGGCCTCCATGGTCGAGGGGTAAGGCTCTCGACTACGAATCCGAAGGTCGCGGGTTCAAATTCCGCCCTGCGCAAGTAAATAATTTAATTATTTATTTAATTAATTTGTGTTGTTTCACAATTAATTCATTTTACAACAATATATATTATATTTGCGCACGTTCCAGAGTGGAAGATACTCTCAGTATCGCCCTGGTGAAAGACCACCATTCAGAATTGAAACGTTGCTTGAAATTACTTTTAGCCGTGTTTGGTGACCAGATCTGGATAGCCAGGTATTTCCCCACCTTCCTATTCCCCTCCCCAATTCTTTCAGCCCCACAACATTCCTCAATTGGGGATTCCATATTCTCACTGGCTCCAGATGGTTGGGAGCAGTTGGGACTCTTGTGCGGTATACATATAAAAATAAAATAAAAATGCGTGACCTATAATAATATTATTTTGGTTTAATGCATGTTTCGCTATTAATACTATTATTTTCCCTAAATACTGAGATACTGTCTCATACCTTTTTTTATTTTGATAAAAATGTATTATGTTTAAAGAGTTAAAACGACAATAAAATTACTTTTTCTATATCGACTAGACGAAATTCCAATCCTAATTCAAATGGCAGTACCTCATACTGCCGCCCCAGTCATTTTATATACCGTCACGTTACACGCTTGTTAGCATATCAACATGTTGACGACTGTTCGCCGGTGCTATTCGGTATTTTCCAAAAATTCAAAGTTCTGTCCTCAGCATTCTCTATATACATTCTCATGATACATTTGTAAATAACATCAAATTTGTTTTTTTTTTTAAATTTAATTTAATCTAAATCAAATTTAATAATGTTAGTATTAAGTTCTGCAAGTATTTTTAGTTGGTCAAACAGTTCGAAAATGACCTTAAACGCCGTAACAGCTGTCACAATAAAAACAACTAAAAATACTTGCAGAACTTAATAGTAACATTATTAAATTTGATTTACATTAAATTTAAAAAAAAAAATTAAATGGAGTTCTACGAATTAAACACAAAAACAATTAATAATCAAATTTTGTTGTAGGAAACAACCTCATTATGTATGGAAAAGTACATTTTGATAAATGTTACGATAAAAATAAGAAAGTAATAATTAAAGTGTTTTCACGTCTTGAGTAAATGACTTTCTATAAATGTTTTATTATTTTGTACGTTTGCAAATAAATAAATAAATAATTATTTTAAATAAACTTAAGCATTTGTTTAAATTGACGAAAAAAATTACCATGGTTTTGATGGTACTGGTTCTCTACTGCGTGTTGCATTTTTATAAAGGTGCTGGCAGACTACCACCGGTTTTCTTAAATCGGTGCTAATTTGTATGGCAATATACCGGGTCGGTGCCGGTGTAGGTCTGCCACACTGACCAGTGGCGATTATCTCTGTGGTTGTGCACTGAACTTCCAAAGACTCGCATGGATTATAATATTACTACAGTTTGAACAGCGCGCCACTACTCCATAGTATTTGCCAGTAAACATTCCTAAAGCGCCTTCCAGGCGGTCGGGTGGCCTAGTAGTATGGCCGACGGAAAAAATATATTAACCGAGTTTTTTTTTATTTTTTGACTTGGCAATAATGGCAATACTCCTTGTCTCCACTGAGCGAAGCGGTTTCGAAATTTGAAATTTCATTTTTTTTCAAAGCAATTTCCAAAGCGAAATTTCAAATTTCACGACTGCTTCGCTCAGCGGAGACAAGGAGTATTGCCATTATTGCCAAGTAAAAAAATTTGGTTGATATATTTTTTTCCGTCGGCCACACTACTGGGCCGCTCGTCTGGAAGGCACTTGCAGTGCCCAACGACTCCGTAGTAAAAAAAATCCTCCAATAGAACCAGCGCGATCCAAATTCCGGAACGCACATAATAGGCCATTTGCATGCATTTTATAATGACTTTGAAAAAAATCGTGTGGATAGATGTTTCTAGTAAGATTACGAAAATGTCATTATTTTATTTTTTATTTATAGTTTTTTTTTATAATAAAATAAACAAATTCGCGTATTTAGCTTGTGACACCACTATTGAAAAATGTCCGGCTCATGATTTTCTTTATTTATTTTCATCAAATTTCACACTTATTTTATTTAAATTTAACACTTGAACTCCGTTGAATTTTGACGTTTTAACTGACACATCTGACGATCTGACATTACTTCACTCGTGACTTACAAACTTTTATTAATTAAATTATAAACTATCATTTGATATGAAAAATAATTAAAAAGGATTTTGTTTGGGGTCAGTCTGTGTACCGTTTTATTGGATAGTTGAATATTCTAATAGCCATCTCAGAGTAACAAAAATTTTGTAGCTCATTTTTTTCTGACACCCAAAATGTTAATTAATTATGCATATAAGCAAGTATTTCTTAATGCGCATAAAATTAATGAAAAACACTTTTTATTAGTTTAATTACAATAAGAAACAACAATTTCAGTCACCGGAGGAGCAAAATCTTAAAAATTTAAAGCTTGGTAAAGTTTCAAGTTTTGTAGATCTTTTAGGTTAGGTGTTTTTTTTATTTACGAAAAAACCCAAACTAAGATCCTAAAAACTTATTTTAGGCCTAATTAATATATTGTATTGTATGTAAAATAGGTTTTAGGTTCATAGTTGTTGTTTTTTCTTTTTAAATAATAAACAAAAATAACAATAAAAATATGTGCTTACATGCATATTTACTCCCGCTCAGAATTTTGGCTGATGTTATGTTATGAAGTTTATTCAATCGGACTTCCGGCTTCGTTATTCTCCTCAACCTGTAGAATAAGTAATTTAAAATAAATATGTATTTCCGCACTCATAAATTATATCTCGTCCTTTCGGTTTATAAAAAAATGTTCCGAATTTTCGGAGTCAAATTTTCAAAAAATTGCCTTGGTTTAAAAAATACGTCAAAAAATACAGAATGTCTTAGAATTTTTGCCTGGGCCGAAAACAAAATTTAAAAAATGTGATGCAAGTGGCTTATTATGCAGCTAAAAAAAACTATGGGATATTTCATGCAACATAAATACGGTATAGAACGGTGTCGGAATCAAACCCGAAATTCGCTATTTCGGTGCACAGCGATAGAACCAATATTTTCTCATTTTTTGCTTATTTTCCCAGTTTTTTTTATCAATTAATATTGTTTTAGCATTTTAAAGTTTTATAATTTCTAATTTTGAGACAGTTAATTCGTGATGGAATTCGTTTTTAATATGATTTTTTTTTGCATAATAAGAAAAACGTTATTATTTTTTTAAGCTATCCGCCTCTTATATTTAGTAATTTTTTTGTGGATGTCTTATTTTTTTCTTATAAATGGTTACCCAAACAAATTTTACTTGAAAACCCACATTATAAATCATATATTTTTTAATTAATTTTAGACATGGCATATACTCGTAAACATTTTGCATTGTTATTATGAAATGCGATATTTTAGGAAGGTACCCAATTAACTTTTTGGTTTATAATAGGTATTTATATTAATAAACATATTAATAATTGATAAATAATTGGCATCCCGCCTAAAAAGGTTGTGTGGCACTGATAAAGGGAATCAATAGAAGATGCGGTTCCGATGCCGGCGTAACACGTCCACGTGCGCGACACACGCTGTGCCGCCGACGTGCCACGCTCATCCCGTCCCGCTGTGCAATCGCTACCGCTAGTGGCGCTAGTTGATGCTTGCGTCTACGTGTTGCGGTGAAAGCACGTCGCAAGTCGCGATGGATCCCCCATTATTCCAAGATTTGTTAATTGATGCTGTGCAGAATTACAGCGTTTTATACAAAAATAATAAAAAAGGATACAAGAATACGATTGCAAAAGAGAATGCGTGGATGGAAATTGCAACAACTCTAGATACAACAAGTAAGTTTTCTTGAATCGTATATTATTTATGGTAGGTACTAATGGGTTTTCGCCAACCAAGGTTCGTACATCGCCCACCAAACGTTTTTAAGGTTTGAAAATTAGATAAAATATATTGTTTTCTTAATTTGCTAATAGATGTCAGCAGTGATGACACGGTTCCATGATTACAGAACAGTGGCAAAATAGTGATATTAAGTTCCTAATGAAAAAAAACTGTCCTAAAAATCTAACCCAGGTAAACTAGTTTTTTTTTTAATCAATAGTAATAAAGATTTGATCGCTTTTTTTAAAAATAAATAATTACATGTGTCAAAACCAATAATTCCTTCTTCAGGATACGAAATATACTAAAAATAAAATGACACAGATTAATGAAGAAGGAACCATTGGTTCTGAAACATGTATCTAGATAATTTATTTTTACAAATAGTGGTCAAAACGAAGTGTTTATTATTATTTATGGTCGACATATTCTATAATTAGCAAATGAAAACAGTTTCATTTACCTAATTTTCAAAATGTAAAAAGTTAATAATGTTTTATTTTATATTCAAATAACATTTATGTCAAGTACTGGCCATTGAGCCCGGGGGCTAAACTAGTTTTTTGTGATCCAACTGCCAGCAGACACTTTCTTCATTGTTTAAATAGTTTTTTAGCGTATCTCTTATAGTTAAACCTACACCACACCTTTTGGATCATTTTCTGTTGGAAGAGAAATTAACTCTTCTATTGTATTAGCGGCTGAGGAAACTTATGTACAAAATACAAGCTGACAAAACCAGCTTTATCTATGGTTTCGGGTAAAACTGATATTGTTTTTTTTTTATTTTTTAAATACTAATAATGACATTATTCCACAGGGATTTTCTGTAATAGGTACACCTTTAGTAACTTCTTTAATTGATATTTGACGTGTGTAAGGTTTCATGATATAATTAGTCGATGCAAACACATAGTCTCCGATAAAAAGGTGCGGTACACTTATGTTCGTATTAGATATGAGTGCGGGCTCGGGCACATTAAAGTTGCCACTAGAAATAAGTTTTCCCATCTTTGATTTAATAGCAAATATACCCGAGTCTCCCTCTTTCCCATAGGAACCGATGTCAACAGAGATGAATTTTTAGTTAACATCTACGATATCTAATAATACAAAAGGAAAAATGATTTGTAGTTATAGTACAATGATCTTGAATTAGATGGGCCAACGATCCTAACATGTTTTCCATCAATAGCTCTACAGCACATGGGTAATTCCATTTAAGGAAATAATCCTTTCCATTTTCGTTCAGCCTCTCTTGACTCGGTTGGGGGATTGCAATGCTCAGGAGACGCTTGCGGATGCATTCCAAAACTAGTTTTACTATTCTGGTTATCCAGTTGTAATAAATTAAAATTTGAAAAGCTATGGACTTGTAACTTTCACCTGTAGCCACGAATATGAAAAAATTGACATAACAGACACTTGGCTCGTGATTTTTATTTTTAAATTACACATTTTTACTTTAGTGGATAAATAATAAAAAAATATGTTGATTATTTTTTCAGCTAAAGAATGTAAAGCAAAATGGAAACACATTCGAGATTCGTATCAGAAAAATAAAAATAAAATAAAAACTGGTATGCCTGCACCGAAATCAAAATTTTCAAAAGAGAGATTATTTTTTATTGAAGACTCTTTCCAGGAAAGGAAGTTTTCTAACACAGAAACATATCAAATACCTCTAAATGAAACATCACAAATGTCTGATAGTGAAACTGAACAAACGCCTCCAAATGAAACCGCACAATTCTCGCAAACATTGGAAATAGCCAAAAACCATGAAAATCGAGCTAAGCGTAAATTTAATTCAAGAAAAGATCAACTGATTGAAGAATACCAAAAATCAAGACAACATCGTGATGACCCCTTACATCCGATTGCTGGTATCAAGTGTAATGAGGAATCTCCAACCCATAAATTTTTCAATAGTATGGCTGATATTGTTTCTACATTTCCAGCGCATAGAATTGCTGAAATGCGTATGAAGGTATGCAACTTGGTAAGCGAAATGGAGCTATTAATTATAGCTGAGAACTCCGAAAGACCCACAACATCACTGAGAGCCAAGAAGCAACAGTTATGAAACAGGTTTTTCAAGGGATTCGAGTGCGTCCACTTACAGAGACCGTGGATTAACTTCATAAAATGTTTTTCAAACGTCCTACGAAAATACTGTTGCAACGAGTCCATCGCTAGGAACATATACACAAGAATCGTTGTATTTTATAACTAATAAAATAATTTTACCTTAATGTTGTAAAAAATTTTCAAGGACCCCTGCATTTGCAGTGTTGAAGAATCGTGCCCACACACGGTACGAAGCAATGCAATTGGAGTGTCGACCCTGAACTTTCATTTTGCCTTCCAATATTATCTCTAATACACATAGACCTTGAGGTGATTTTTCACAAAAAACGGCGCTATATAAATCGTCCAAGTATTTTTATTATTATAGACAAGCCAAAAATAAAAAAAAAAGTCACTTTATCAAGGGTATTTGGTCTACGTTTTGACTTTAACGAAAATATCTTTTTATTTTTTTTTGGCCCCTACGGGTTAAGAAAGTAGGCTGTAGTATTTCATAGCTATACAGCTGCAAACAAAAGGCACAAAAATAGATTTAGCAACTCATTTCTTCGCAGTAACACAACGCCAGCTAGCTGACGTTGGCTGCTTTCTCGATTCTTCGTGTTGTCTGGTGTTGATCTCTCGAGTGGATATGCATGATGACAAGGTAAATAGAATAAATACCAAAAAACAATATTCAAGATTTATTCACAATAAAGGTACATACATCCACTATACAGACAATAATTATTTGGAACCATCTGATAAAGTACAGAGGCCTTGAACAGAAATTGCATTAAATGAAAGCAAACCAGCCGTCTGCCGGTAAGTAAGATCATTTTTATAAATTATCGAGGGTTCAGAACTTTTATAAATCGAATACAAATTAAAGCGATGTTCAGAATAAGTCCTGCATTAACTTGTAGGGACTGAGGATGTTCAGACAATTTGTCCAAGATTACCAAAGAAACAAAATGAGTCGAGGACCTCATCCAAATAAAAAAATCATACGTAAATAACAACCGAAATTAGACAGTATTAATTTAATATGCGCCATTGTCACTCTAGTCTTTATGAAAAATATATTAGAATGCATACATTACTCTTTCAAGAACACATTATTTAAAGTATGTACAGAAATTTATTTATTTATGTAGCACTTCTAACTGAAATGTCACGGAACATCTTGCGGTCACTCATTCCAATGTTATGGATCATCAAGTCTCGGGTGCCCAAAGTTTGAAGGTACGGTCGTACGAACACGTCGCTACATAACTGTCGTCATGGGCCACGTCCAGTCCCATGATGCGCGAGTCATGTCCTCGCAGAGTGTTGAGCGGTTGCCACGAACGGTCGGCCCAAAGTCGAAGAGTGCTATCGTATCCAGCAGTTAAAAGATACAAGCCTTGAGTCCGCTGCCAGCGAACGGAGCTTATCAAGCTGCCGTGAGCAGGTATCGTGTGGAGGCATTGTCGCGTTCGCAGATCCCAGACGCGTGCGGTGTTATCACCGGATCCAGTAGCGAGTCTCCAACCGCAAGGAGACCAGGAAACGGAGTAGACGGCTTTCAAATGGCCTTCCATGAACATGACACAGCGGCCGGTTCGTAAGTCCCACACTCGGCCGAATGCGTCTAGACCTCCAGTGGCTGCGACGGAGCCGTCTCCTTGAAAGGCGAGGTCGTGGGGGGCCCGGGCGTGGCCCTCCTGGTGAAGCAGTTCTTGGCCGGCCTCGGCGTCCCACAGGCGCCAGGAGCCGTCGCGGCAGCACGTGCCGAGGAAGCGACCGGAAGGATGAAAGGCCACACGTGATACACGATGAGGGGAGTGGCCAGACAACTCCGCAAGAGGGTCGGTGCTGAAAGAACAATTCATATATTAATACAGTATAACCCCTATTTTAGGTTTAAGGGACTGAAAAAAAAAATCTAATTGGAGGGAAAATGAAAAAGGGGGGTATTGAAAAAAATAACATTTAAATTTTATGTTTCTGAAAAAATAACTTTTTATTAAAAAACAACATTCAATTTAAATATTTATTTTTTATTAAAGAAATCATGTATATTAGTTTGTAGCATTTTTGTTTTTTGTTATGTAATTCTCTTTCAAGACTATATAAACATTTAAAAGTGTCATCTTGAATATCACCAATGCTTGTAAAGTTTGCTTCTTTTGTTGGAATATCAACCTCTTCTTCATCCGACAGTTCTTCAGCAGAAGTCTGCTGGTGTTAAATGACTGTCAACAATGTCATCAACTTCCACCAAGTCTGATGTCATAACATTGGAGTCAAGGTTTACATAATCCTCCAGGGGTTGGTCTGAAATCCTTTCCCAGCCTTCTATAAATAACATCACACTGGATATTTTCTTGGGTACTGGGTACGTCTTCATCCTGCTCCTTGTATATCCCAGCTTAAATTTGTTGGGGTCCTCACTTCGTTTTAACTGACACAATAACTTCTGTACCTAGTTTCTTCTATAGTAGTGCTTGAATGCCCGAATTATCCCTAAATCCAGGGGTTGCAGTTCACTTGTATAGTTAGGAGGAAAGAATGCCAACTGAATGTTCCTCAAAGTCAAGTTTGTGGGGTGAGCTGGGCACCTATCGAGGAATAGCAATATTTATCGATGTTTTACTCCCATCAAAGCGTCTAATGCAGTAAACTGCTTTTCAAATAAGATTGATGTCATCCAGGCTTTTTTATTGGCTGCATATTTTGTCGGCAAAGTCCTGACATTTTTGAAGCAGCGGAGTTTTGCAGACTTCCCAATCACTAACGGAGGAAGCTTCTCACTGCCATCTGAATTTGTAATCAAGAGAACAGTGAGATGAACCTTGCTTAATTTTCCTCCATGACAGGCTTCACCCTTGAAACTGAAAGTCTTACAAGGTAGAACGTTGAATAACAGCCCAGTTTCATCGGCATTAAAAATATCTCTGGGAGCGTAGTCTGCAATTAATGTAGGCACATCTGTCTGCTTCGTCACGACTCAATCATTGTCAAGCGCGCGTAACTCGCATATTTTGAATATTTCTGACGTAAATCACGGGAAAAAAAAACGTAAATGCAGCTATTAAATGTACTGAAATACCTCGGGATTGAAAAAATTACACGCAATTGCCGGGAAAACGTGAATTCTGGGCACGTAAAAACGAGGTTATACTGTATTTCGTAAAATTATTTAGATCAACTTTACAGCTGTTTTTTTTATTAATTAGTGAGTTCCTACCCTATAGCGAAAGCCAGCTAGCTATAACCTGATAACGCTTATAATATGGCTATTCACTTTTCTTAGTATCTTAATGTGTCCTCCAGATAATTACTCCTTTCATAAATTGTTTACAATTTTAAGCCCTGTTTTATCCTCAAACTACCACTTATAAGTAGTAACTAAGTATGTACAACTAATGAAAATTAAGTTTTTAACACAATCTATCACATCACACGGCACGTTTTGACACAATGTAAGTGTGTATGTGTTTTTTTTTAAACTTCATGGACCGCATATATGTGATATCCGTGTACGATAGTCGCCGATGGATCACATAAGCCACAACCGCGTAGATAAGGTTAAAGAAGAAACATAAAAAATACGACCATTTGAAGACGCAAACAAACCTGGCAAAGTTCCATAGTTTGACGCTGCCATCGTGTCCACACGAGGCCATGGCCAGCTCCCTCGCCGAGGAGTCGGGCTCGGAGACCAAGGCGGGGTCGGCGGGGGCGAGCAGATGTGCGGGCAGCAGGGCCGAGGGGCGAAACACAGCATCCCCGGCGGGGCCCGAGTGTCCGCCCAACTCCTGCAGAAGGTCGCACGAGGGGACTGACCACACCTTCACTTCGCCAGACCTGAAATGTATTATAGTTTATAACCATATGCCTACCTCATTGAAACAACGCACAGAGAACAACGCATAAATCAAACAAAAGGTACATCATTTCTACATAATTATAATGTGTATTTTTTGTAATACAAAGAGATTCAGAAACGGTAAACGAATAAAACAGAACATGATAAAAGAATATGTTACGTTAGGAAAAGGTTAGGTGTTTTTCAGTTATTTTTCTTAATTTTTCCTTACTTTTCTTCAAAGTTCTGTTTTATCACGGAACCTTCAGAAATATGTGCCATACTAACCACGAGGCTGTGATCAGCATCTTGGAATCGTTGGAGAAACTGCATGAAGCCAGTGGCCTGCGCCCCCCCAGCTGACTGGCAGCCGGCCCGAAGGTGGCCAGTCTCCTCTGCAGCTCCTGCCGCGCTGCAGCACCACCCCGCCCCTCTGCCTCCTACAAATACATAATGAAATAAATTGTCTTACTTCATAATTAATCGACACTACTAATTGTGGGTACCATTCTCTGCTGTCCAGGATGCCGAGCCTTGAAATTATTGATACCAGTCTAAATTTATTTTGACAAGCTTTACAAAAATAAACTTCCAAGAATATCACTTAATATAATAATAATAATTGGATGATTTGTACAGCGCCATTTTTGTGAAAAATCACCTCAAGGGCGCTGTGTCTATCATCATGGACTAAACTGAAACCTTGTTCGGGCTTTGACTTGAATGTTCTATCAAATGTATATTTTTTTCATTGCTCCATTCATGTATTTGTATTTTTCTGTAGCTCTTGTTTTCCTCATTTCGTGTTGTGTATTTTGTGTAATTGGACAATGATCCGTCAATACAAAAGTTTTTAAAAAGTGCTAAATTAGGGAAGTAGTTCCCAGGAGTGGTTCCTATTGAAGTATTGGTCACAACTGTATATAATAGAAACAAGGGAGATGTGCCATGAAACATTATTAGTACGAAACCGCGCACACAAGTGTTTCTAACATTGTTCACCCATAATACAGGAAAACGCATTTACGCACAGCGGCACCCCGCCTTTGTTCTGTTCTGCCTACATACCAAACGCATAACTTTCATGGGCTCCTCTGCTTTGATAGTCCATGCACTTTGGTCGTAGCTCGATGACAGTCAGCTTCTTTCATCTATGGATCCTACAGAGACAGATAGCATATGGATACTATAAGATATGAGAAAGTGTTTATAACCTTGCGCAGCCGTGCTCGGGCGCGGGGCAGTGAGTAGCGCGCTAGCCAGAGGCGCGCCGTACGCAATTCGGGCGGGCCTTCGTGGTACCAGGTACCCTCTTGGCCACGCTCTTGCTGCAAGCGCGCTTCTTCTTCCTCCATGCGCTTGTGGATTGCATCTTCTCCAAGGCTACGAATATAGAAATTAATTAACATTACATTGTTAAAAAAAAATTTGAAACTTTATTTATTTTTAATATCGACACCATACAAGAGTCCCAACTGCTCCCAGCCGTCTAGAGCAGCCCTGGCCAACCCAAAAAGCACCCCGGGCCGCACTGATGACCTAAAATTTTCCAAGGGCCGCTCATACAGACATTATACAAAAATAATGACATTTTTTTATCACAAATGGTATACTTAATTCTTTTTTTTGTAAGTATTATAAATAATTTGAATGAAGATGTAATCTAAAAGTACAATCAGGTAAATGTGAAGAAAACAATACTTTAGCCAGATGTGAAAAGAAAACACACATTGAACAAACAAAAAATGTTTTTTTATAATAATCAATATGTTTAACAATTTTAACAATCAAAATTAGTCAAGATACGTAAATCAAACAATTTTAAATAGAACCAATTATCATGACCACTTCTTTCAGTGAGAGATTTGAGTTTCTTTTTGCTTGCTTAATTTTTCTAAATCTATTTCAATAGTTGAAGTTGCACACCTTAACTGGTTTTCCAAATTTACGTCTGTTATTGCCGCCCTATTTTTATTTTTATTATATTTCATTTTGGAAAAAAAAGCTTCGCAAACGTATGTAGATCCAAAGGCACTAATAATTTTTTGGGCAAAACATCTTATATTGGGAAATTTTGTTGCTGTAATGTACTTACTATAAAATTCAATTTTTGGAATTGTGGGATATATATTTTTTAGTTCAACATTGCATTGTAGGTCGATCAATTCCATTTGTAAGGTTTCTGAAACACTAGAAGCATCAACACCAAATGGAGAACTGAACATCTCAAATGCTTTCTCATAATTGACTAGTTCTTTAAAACGACAATTAAAGGCTACTATAAGTTTTCTTATTTCGTCCGAATATTTTGAAAAATTATTATTTTGCCATTCTTTCAACAATGGAAAATGTTGTGCATTATTATTAAGTTGGCTCTCAAACAATAATAATTTCATCTGGAACGCTTTAATCAAATTGCAAGCATCGGTAATTAAATTATTCTGATTCTGCAACTCTATATTTAACTGATTCAATTTTTCCGTAATGTCTACTAAGAAACATAAGTCTTGCAACCATTCTTCATTTGTTAATTCGGGAATAGGCATATTCTCCTCGGTCATAAAATAATTGATTTCTTCCCGTAACTCAAAAAATCGCCTTAAACATTTTCCGCGACTCAACCATCTAACATTGGTAAAATAAACAATGTCGCCGTACTCAGAATCTAACTCAGTGAGATATGACTTAAATTGGCGATGCTGAAGAGCGTGCGAACGGATATAGTTCACTGTTTTTATAACAACTTGCATGACTTGGCTCATAGATAACACTTGAGCGCATAAATTTTGTTGATGTATCAAACAGTGTATCACATATATATCACTGGTTTTGTTAATTTTTGCCTCCAACTCATTTATAATTAACTTTACAGCACCTTTATTTTTTCCAATCATAGCCGGCGCTCCATCTGTTGTTAATCCGGAAAGCATCTCTAAATGTAAGCCGTTATCTAACAGACATTTTTTTATGGCTTGAAAAATATCTTCACCCTTTGTGGTATCTTTGAAGCTTAAGAGATTTAATAATTCTTGTGTAATCTGGAACGATTCATTAACACCACGAATATATACTGCAAGCTGTGAAGTGTCCGAAATATCGGTGCTTTCGTCGAAAGCTAAAGAATAGGATTTCAAATTTTTAATGTCGTTACGCAAATTCATAACTATTTCTTCTTAAATATCATTAATGCGGCGAGTTATAGTTTGGCGTGATAAACTTAAGTTTGAAAATAATTTACTTTTATCGGGCAAAATATCCTTTACGGTGGCTTGAACACAGTCTTTAACTAATTCCCCGTCCGAAAATGGCTTCATTTTTTTTGCTATTAACAATGCGACAGAATAACTTGCTTTGACGATATTGGATGATTGTTGTAACGATGAAGCGAACATACTTTGTTGGGATTTTAATTGAGATTTAAGACTGGTAAGCTTATATTTTCTCACTTCATCGTCAAATTCCAAATAGTTAGTATGTTTTGTTTGATGATGTCTTTTAACATTGAATTCTTTAAAAACAGCTACTGTTTCTGTACAAATTAAACACGTGAAGTTGGAGTTATAAAGAAATAATGGTCTTCCCAATGGCTATTGAATTTCCTGTTTTCAGCAACGAGTTTCCTTTTCTTCGAAATCATGTTTAACGGCTAAAAAATAAATGTACTAATTAACAATATATCACTAAAATAAGTGCACCTGTGTTTAGCTGTGAATACGCAACTTGTATGATCGCATTAGTGTAAGTAAATCTAAATACTAATCTGCACTGGTTGGTCCTTGTTACGAGATCGGACAAGTTGCGTGTCCGGAGCTCTACTAATTCCCAAAAGGATTATGGTTGGTCATCTTCCCTCACCTTAAAACACTTGTCTCGTTTGAATACTACTATTGTAGATAACTAGACGTCGAGATTATAGAGTAGTATTATAGAGCTGCAATACACTGAACGAACGACACACTTCGACAAGAATCGGAGAATAATGATAAATCTCGACCTGTCGAACCCCGTCAAAACCGAGTAGTTACAAAAATTACACACGCCTGCTCGTGGTGACGCTCCAAGCAGACTGAAGTTTCTCTTACGCTTAACGAGGAGAAGTTATGCGCTCCATCTGTTGTTCATCCAGAAAGCGATTTTTCGAGCGAGAAATTATGCGCGGGAAATATAAATCAGCAGAATTTGAGCATTTCGTGTAATTATAAAAAAAATACTGGTTTTAATAACTTAAATGTGATTTTAAAGACATTCTGAAGTACCCGATACTTAAAAAAAATATATTTCTTCATACATGAACGCGGGCCGCACGTATGGGCGCAGCGGGCCGCGGGTTGGCCAGGGCTGGTCTAGAGCCAGTGGTACTATAATATCCCTAAATGGGGTATGTTATGAGGTTGGAGTTAGTAGGGAGGGTAAGGAAATGGGGAGAGGAAGGTGTAGAAGTGCCTGGTCACCAAACATGACTAAACCCATTAAAAGTAACACTTCGATTCTGAATGGTGGCCTATCATCAGGGTGACACAGAGAGTATCTTCCATTCTGAAACGTGCCACAAATATACTACATATATTTAATTTTATATGAACTATTTGTGAAATAACAAAAATTAATTCAATAAAAAAATTTTACACCACCCGCCGGGATTTCAACCCGTGGCATTCGTAGTCGAGGATTGTAACCAATTGACCACGGAGGATGTCGAGTGGTTACGATCCCTATGGATAAAACAGAAAATGATAAAAGAATAACTAACATTAGGTTTGTTGTTTGTTTAATCTTTTTCATCACTTCTCTGTTTTGTCATGCATGCATCATTCAAAATGCATCAAAAACCATTTAAGATATATTCTGTAAAACATTATTTTTTTCTTTCATCAACTATGATTTCATTTTAATAATATTTTCTGTTGTTCAATTAGATAAGGATTGATAACTTACAAGGACAGCAGGTCCCGGAGGCGTGCGCGGCGCTCGGCGGGCCCCTCCCCGAATAGGCATACGGGCTCCGCCAGCTGCCGCAGCGCCTTGCGCACCTCTCCGTCGTCCGTGGACACGTTCAGCTGGCGGGCCTTCCGCCGCCGTTCAAACTCCTCCAGCAGCGCCTGCTTGTCCTTAGATACCTCCTCTTCTAGCTCCATGTACTCTGGAATAAAAAGGTCATTCAATAATAATTACACAGCCAGCTATGTTTTAAACACTGTCAACAAAACGTATTGGTAATATCTGTTCTGATGAGAATTCTAGATTTTTCCACTCCCGTGCATACACTACTAAGTAATAATTTATTAAACGCCCGTACGGCTTTTACAAACATAATACATGTCGTACATTAATAGGGTAGAATAGGAGTAGGTACATTAATTAGTTAACATTACAAAAAAAACAGTTGAGACTTAATTTTACACTAATACATATCAGATACGTACAGAACTAATTATTTATGCTTTGATGCAGGACGGACAGGTTTGGAATATGTCGAAAAGGTTTGTATATGTATTGGCAGCTCGGTGAAGACGCGCTAGTGGTGAAGAGTTATATGAATAGTTCGTGCTGTGGTTGCCATAGTGGAAAAGATGGTGGAGTCGAGTAGGTCTAACAGAGACACGGATATTTATAGCACTTAACATTTGATGGCAGTCTATGAAGTTATTCAGTCATTTTAAAAGTATAAGAATATCACTAATTGTTCTCCGGGTAGAAAGAAGCGGTGGTTTAGATTAGACATTAATGTTTTGAGGTTGTCTTAACTTATATTGAATATATCTAACTCTGTACTTTCTACAAACGGTGTAAGTTACAAGTATAAATAGAAGACCACATAGGAGAGGCATACTCTAGTTGGGATCTCACAAGGGCTCCCTTACTCTAGTTGCGATCTCACAAGGGCTCCCTCACAGGGGCTCCCTTGTGAGATCGCAACTAGAGTATGCCTGAACAGTTGTTTTTTTGATTCTATAATATGTAAGTCCTTGTGTTACGTATTACAAAACCTAATACTGTAGGAATAAACAAATTTGTCTTTTATCTTTTGACATCTTGGAGTGATTTTCATACAAAGGCAGGTAACCTATCTCCCATTTTCCTATACATTATGTACTGTATTTTTCACATATTTTTTCACACTTGATATTCTGTGGAAAATATCCCCTGAGTAAAAACAGAATTAAGTGTAGTTGTAATTGAACCACTTCGGATATTGACATATTTTGCATCAGTGTTTACTTCCCGAAGGACAAGCGTTGTTACTGCTGGCAACATCACACATAAATGGTTTTCCATGTAAGGATGGGTTTCCGTGGCAGGCTGGATCGGGAGGGGCAGATTGAGGGCCTCTGTCCTCTTCAGCTGGACTCTCCCGACCCAATGCTTTGCACCACAGTGGGAGGAATGGATTAATGTGTCTGTAACTCCTAGACACTCTGACCCCCAGATTCTTATTCAACCCTTATACCCTTTTCCTTTACTAATAATAATAATAATAATAATAATAAGAGTAAATTTCTATAGTGCAGTTTTGTGAAGGTTCACCTCGAGTGCTCTTTATACTAACTAACCTAACCTAATATAATTGTAAAATAACAGATATACTACATAGTATATCTGTTATTATAATATTACATATTATAATTTACATAAAAATACTCTTCATACAGCATTCCCAAAGATGAAATTAGGGCCATCCTTTGTGGATATAATGTTAAAAATGTAGTTCATATTTTCATTCTTTCTTTTATCATTATTATTATCTTTTTAAATAACACGTGCATCAATTCGTAGTTATGTTATTTCCTTTTTTAAAGATTAGACTACCATCCCCAGGTTACGAATAACCTGACAATATTTGAATTCCTCCTACTTCCATTATAAGCGGAAAATGCTGATTATGTAATGATGGAAAATTTAGCTAGCAGAAGATTGAACCCGCGATGCCGGGGTGGGAAACCGACGTTTTGAACCATTCGATCAACTAACCGGCCTGTTTTCAATACTAATTCTAATACTAATGTTTTTAAAATGTATTTAATTTAATTGAATTAGCACCTCCACTCCAGAAATATGATGCATAACTCGCCAATAGCATGCGAGTTTTTCTTTCAATTGAGGGACAGGGAAATTGTACTAGTCCGGGTGCTGTGCCATAGTGGAACCCTTGGAAATAAGAAGGCGAATTCCTTTGCAAAAGAAGCCATTAAATTCTGGTAAGTCATTAAAATAGAGATGAAGAAAGGAAGGGGCACTCACCATTAGAGACGTGTATCTCTCCCAGGTCTTTGCCCGCGGGCACAGGGTCCCCGGGGTCTCCGCGCACTGCGGCTGCAATGGCTGCCAGCCGCGCCCTCTCCTGCTCCTCCAGCGATCCATAGTGGACCGTCTTCTGCTTCTTGTTGAATGTTATATCCTCGTCATCTGACATTTCTAACGGCGTTTAAAACACTGCCCTATAACAAAATATTGATACAATTTCGATGTTACACGAAGTTAAACACGTGTATGATATAATAAATTTAGATAAATAAACTTGTAAATATTGTCAACGTACTACTTTACTTTAAAAAGAGTTTCTTTTAACCTAAAAACACAACACCGACGTTTTCAAAACAATCTGTCAATGTTTTCTCGTTTTTTCTATGCATGTCATTTCAATGAGTAACTTTTGACTAGATTTAGTTGGTGTTTATTTTGCAGGCCAGGTACCCGTACCCGTAAATTTCATTAGGTAGGTATACCTACATGGCAAAATTATAAAGCATCTACGCACTGTATCTCTGATAGAGAAACAAACATTTTTAACCCCACCCACCTGTATTATTTATTGCGTACACTACACACGCTGTAAACACATTAATTAGAGACTAGGTTTTGCCTATTGCAGAGCTGCAATTGGTTATGAATAGTTGTGTATGTGTGTTTAAATGTGCATGAAGCAAGGAGTGTGTGTGTTGAAAATAATTTTTACAACGAATATTTGGAAAAATAATTCTACTCACCCTCCTACCCCTACTCCAACTCCTACTTCAACTCCTACTAACTCCTACTCCAACTCCTACTCCAACTCCTACTCCAACTCCTACTCCAACTCCTACTCCAACTCCTACTCCAACTCCTACTCCAACTCCTACTCCAACTCCTACTCCAACTCCTACTCCAACTCCTACTCCAACTCCTACTCAACTCCTACTCCAACTCCTACTCCAACTCCTACTCCAACTCCTACTCCAACTCCTACTCCAACTCCTACTCCAACTCCTACTTCCAACTCCTACTCCAACTCCTACTCCAACTCCTACTCCAACTCCTACTCAACTCCTACTCACTCCTACTCCAACTCCTACTCCAACTCTCTACTCCAACTCCTACTCCTCCCTACTCCACTCCTACTCCAACTCTACTCAACTCCTACTCCAACTCCTACTCCAACTCCTACTCCAACTCCTACTTCCTACTCAACTCTACTCCACTCCTACTCAACTCCTACTCAACACTCAACTCCTACTCCAACTCCCTACTCAACTCCTACTCCAACTCCTACTCCAACTCCTACTCCAACTCCTACTCCAGCTCCTACTCCAACTCCTACTCCAACTCCTACTCCAACTCCTACTCCAGCTCCTATACTCAACTCCTGCCAACTCCTACTACTCCAACTCCTACTCCAGCTCCCTACTCAACTCCTACCCAACTCCTACCCTACATCTACCCAACTCCTACCCTACATCTACCCAACTCCTACCCTACATCTACCCAACTCCTACCCTACATCTACCCAACTCCTACCCTACGACTACCACTATTAAGTATTTAAAGAAAATGAAAAGAAAAAAACTTTCAATGTTAGCTTTATCTCGACAAATGGGGCCTAGGAATTTGTTGCCAAGTTTTTAATTGCATAAATCTCGTTGCGTAGGTGGAGACGCTCAGTTTGATACCCATATCGGCTAAACCTACCCTTACCCCTACCCCTACACCTGCTCATACCCCTATTCCTTCCCCGACCCCTACCCCACCCCTAGTGATTTTATTTTAATAAATGTGTTTTGCGTAATATTTTCCCTTAAAAATATGAGCCACATCTTGCAAAATGGGGCTTTGGAGCTAACTGCTAAGTTCAAGGGGAAAGTAAAAAAACAGCGCTATATAAATTTTAAAAAAAATCAGAGAAAAAATTGTCCCTACATCTACCCAACTCCTACCCTACGACTACCCAACTCCTACCCTACATCTACCCAATTCCTACACTACGACTACCACGATTAAGTATGTAAAGAAAAGAAGAGAAAAAAACTTTCAATGTTACCTTTATTCGAGAAATGGGGCCTAGGAGTTTGTTGAAAAAATTTTAATTGCCCAAATCAGGTTGCGTAGGTGGCGACGCTCAGTTTGATACCCATATCGGCTACTTCTACCCCTTCCCCTACTCCTACATCTACCCCTACCCCTATCCCTACACTATATCTATCTTACTTCTACCCTATACCTACTCTACCACTACCCGTATTGAGTATTTATAGAAAAGAAACAAAAAAATGCTTTCAATATTAGCCTTTTCTCGCAAAAGAGCGCCAAGAATTGAACGCTCAAATTTTCACCGAGATGCCCGGATCCGCTACGTCAATACGCGTATTTTGATACCAATATCAGATATATTACAAAAGAAATAGAATATCAAAATGAATTATTTATAAAATATCCAGCTGTTTGATTTTTCTGTGCTCCTGTCGATATATGTAGGTACCTTAGTATTTGTCGGAAAGTTTTCAGTACCTACCCAGTAATTATTTTCGAATAAATTCATCGGGAAAATGTGTTCTTTTCAGTTGCTACACTGTCTTTAAATGATGAGGGTCACTCAAATAGTCAGTACTAATTTTGAATAAAAAAAAACACGGAAAAAATACGTAAATTTTAATATCAAAATTAAAAACCGTCTGTTTTTAAAATTTTTTTTTTGAAATGTCATCGGTCTAGCATCCGCATTTCGAATTCACGAACGCCAGCGCTCTTTTCGTAATAATTATATTTTTATAACCATAAACGTAAGGAGAAATCGATAAAATTCATTACATCTTTATTTTAGAAACGTGACTCGGCGAAGCGAACGTTCGTTCCGACCTCCCGACTGATTTTCTGATAAAAAAACGGAAAATTAATTTTTTTATAATTAAACAGAAAATTAATTGATTATTTTTCTAGCGAACTTTTTGATCGACCCTCCCTCACTTAAATGGCGGGTGCGAAACTCTAATGATTATTGAAAACGGCGCCAAATATCGCGAACAAATCGAACGAATCTTGCGGTTGAGAATAGAACCAACGACGAACTCGAACGGATTTGATTTTTTTCTTACTGAATTAACGTTAGTTCTATTTCTTGCCGACAGATGGAAATCGTTCCGTATCGTCGATACAAAATTTTCAGTAGTTTCCGGACTATAGATCACATTTTCCCCAGATTTTTACCCCACATTTTCAACATCATATACGACATCACAACATCATATGCGACATTCATTTTCAGTAGTTGGACCGGAAAATTGACCCTTCCGGTGTTCTAAACTCTACGGGCGGTTCGGTCTACTTTCGCGAGACAGCGGGAAAGAAAAACCGTGGGGAAAAAAGTGAAATTCGTGGTTCGCGAAAACGAACCTAGGGGTGTTTTAAATGGATAGGGCGCATGGTCGTTTTCGGCTAGCCAGCCAAGTCTGAAATGGGGAAAAGTTAGAGCATTAATGTATATACTAGGTTTTGCCTATTGCAGAGCTGCAATTGGTTATGAATAGTTGTGTATGTGTGTTTAAATGTGCATGAAGCAAGGAGTGTGTGTGTTGAAAATAATTTTTACAACGAATATTTGGAAAAATAATTCTACTCACCCTCCTACCCCTACTCCAACTCCTACTTCAACTCCTACTCCAACTCCTACTCCAGCTCCTACTCCAACTCCTACTCCAACTCCTACTCCAACTCCTACTCCTAAACTCCTACTCCTAAACTCCTAACTCCTACTCCAACTCCTACTCCAACTCCTACTCCAACTCCTACTCCAACTCCTACTCCAACTCCTACTCCAACTCCTACTCCAACTCCTACTCCAGCTCCTACTCCAACTCCTACTCCAACTCCTACTCCAACTCCTACTCCTCCAACTCCAACTCCTACTCAACTCCTACTCCTCCTACTCCAACTCCTACTCCAACTCCTACTCCAGCTCCTACTCCAACTCCTACTCCAACTCCTACTCCAACTCCTACTCCCAACTCCTACTCCAACTCCTACTCCAACTCCTACTCCAACTCCTACTCCAACTCCTACTCCAACTCCTACTCCAACTCCTACTCCAACTCCTACTCCAACTCCTACTCCAACTCCTACTCCAACTCCTACTCCAACTCCTACTCCAACTCCTACTCCAACTCCTACTCCAACTCCTACCCAACTCCTACCCTACATCTACCCAACTCCTACCCTACATCTACCCAACTCCTACCCTACATCTACCCAACTCCTACCCTACATCTACCCAACTCCTACCCTACGACTACCACTATTAAGTATTTAAAGAAAATGAAAAGAAAAAAACTTTCAATGTTAGCTTTATCTCGACAAATGGGGCCTAGGAATTTGTTGCCAAATTTTTAATTTCCCAAATCTCGTTGCGTAGGTGGAGACGCTCAGTTTGATACCCATATCGGATAAACCTACCCCTACCCCTACCCCTACCCCTGCTCTTACCCCTATTCCTTCCCCGACCCCTACCCCACCCCTAGTGATTTTATTTTAATAAATGTGTTTTGCGTAATATTTTCCCTTAAAAATATGAGCCACATCTTGCAAAATGGGGCTTTGGAGCTAACTGCTAAGTTCAAGGGAAAGTAAAAAAACAGCGCTATATAAATTTTTAAAAAAATCATTCAAAAAATTGTCGTTTTCTATCAATAAATGAATTTTTATCGATTTTTTTCGTTCACTGAATTATTTGTTCGTTGTATATTTCAAATTAGTATTACAATATTACTCATATAAGTATTAATAATGGCACCGTGTAAAATCGCCTCGGCATTAAAAAAAAACCGTAATTCTATATCAACAAATTCGTTTATTTAAAATATTATTAAACCTTCAAAGCATTTTTTTTATACTATTCCGTTAGTTTCCTTTAAATACTTGGGTACCTACCTACCCGGAAATTAAATTCGAATGCTTTATTAGATAAAATTCTCGCGTAGGTACTTTTGTATTTGCATACAATCTATGGAAAATTCTCTAAGAAAAATTATGCAATATGAGAGCGGGCGGGAAGGAACGAAATGGCGCTTTTTTTATATTTCCCAACTGTCAAAAGTTTGAACGATTATTGTGGAAGTTTTCTCATGGGTTGCAATAGATGTCGCGATTTTCAAAACTTCCTACGTGGTTTTTAAAAGCGATTATCTATTTAGTTAACCTCTCCGATTCGTCTAAGTAAAGGATATTGTAATTTCGTTGGAGACGGCAAACGGTGAAGATAATTTTCCGCCGAGAGATCCGATTTTACCTTTTGTACGTAGTTTTTAAATATATACTCGGCGAGTCTATTATTTTTCTTTCACTGGCAACACGTAGGGTAAAAGATCGCTGGAAACTCGAATGAAACTCGAGCAGCGCCACACGGCGGGCAGGAAGATTGCGGTTGAAAATAGAACCAACGCAAAACTCGATCGGATTTGAATTTTTCCTTACTTAATTGACGCTAGTTTTAGTTCTCGCCGACAGTTGGAAACCATAATCGATCACTATTTTCGATACAAAATTTTCAGTAGTTTCCGGAGGTTTTTCTTAGATTGCGAGTTCGATCCGCGGCCAACTTCGTTTTTCTGAACTTGAACTACGCCAAAATGAGCCTTACGATCGCTCAGACTCGAAGGAAGAGCGGTCGTTTTTCGCTTATTGTCTGAATTTTTCCATACATTTTTTTCGACATCGAAATTTGACCAATTCTGAGCCTTACTTTCTTTCAAATTACATAGGCGGACGGTCGATTTTGGCTTGACTTCTAAATCCCCTTGACTGCACGCGAATACGATCCTTGAGGTGTTTCGAATGGATGGGGCGATAAGGTGGATTTTTTCTTATCAGGGGTGGTCTGAAAAAATTCGCTTTAGAACAATACTATATAAACTAGGTTTTGCCTATTGCAGTGCTGCAATTGGTTTGTGTATTTAGAATATGTGTTGTAATGTGGATGAAGCAAGAAGTGTGTGTGTTGGAAATAATTTTTAAACGAATATTTGGAAAAATATTTATACTCAACCTCCTACCCCTACTCCAACTCCTACTCCAACTCCTACTCCAACTCCTACTCCAACACCTATTCCAACTCCTACTCCAACTCCTACTCCAACTCCTACTCCAACTCCTACTCCAACTCCTACTCCAACTCCTACTCCAACTCCTACTCCAACTCCTACTCCAACTCCTACTCCTACTCCAACTTCTACTCCAACTCCTACTCCAACTCCTACTCCAACTCCTACTCCAACTCCTACTCCAACTCCTACTCCAACCCCTACTCCAACTCCTACTCCAACTCCTACTCCAACTCCTACTCCAACTCCTACCCCAACTCCTAATCCAACTCCTACTCCAACTCCTACTCCAACTCCTACTCCAACTCCTACTCCAACTCCTACTCCAACTCCTACTCCAACTCCTACTCCAACTCCTACTCCAACCTCTACTCCAACTCCTACTCCAACTCCTACTCCAACTCCTACTCCAACTCCTACTCCAACTCCTACTCCAACTCCTACTCCAACTCCTACTCCAACTCCTACTCCAACTCCTACTCCAACTCCTACTCCAACTCCTACTCCAACTCCTACTGCAACTCCTACTCCAACTCCTACTCCAACTCCTACTCCAACTCCTACTCCAACTCCTACTCCAACTCCTACTCCAACTCCTCCTCCAACTCCTACTCCAACTCCTACTCCAACTCCTACTCCAACTCCTACTCCAACTCCTACTCCAACTCCTACTCCAACTCCTACTCCAACTCCTACTCCAACTCCTACTCCAACTCCTACTCCAACTCCTACTCCAACTCCTTCTCCAACTCCTACTCCAACTCCTACTCCAACTCCTACCCTACATCTACCCAACTCCTACCCTACATCTACCCAACTCCTACCCTACATCTTCCCAACTCCTACCCTACATCTACCCAACTCCTACCCTACATCTACCCAACCCCTACCCTACGACTACCACTATTAAATATTTAAAGAAAATGAAAAGAAAAAACTTTCAATGTTAGCTTTATCTCGACAAATGGGGCCTAGGAATTTGTTGCCAATTTTTTAATTGCCCAAATCTCGTTGCGTAGGTGGAGACGCTCAGTTTGATACCCATATCGGCTAAACCTACCCCTACCCCTACCCCTACCCCTGCTCTTACCCCTATTCCTTCCCCAAACCCCACCCCACCCCTATTGATTTTATTTTAATAAATGTGTTTTGCGTAATATTTTCCCTTAAAAATATGAGCCACATCTCGCAAAATGGGGCTTTGGAGCTAACTGCTAAGTTCAAGGGGAAAGTAAAAAAACAGCGCTATATAAATTTTTAAAAAAATCAGAGAAAAAATTGTCCCTACATCTACCCAACTCCTACCCTACGACTACCCAACTCCTACCCTACATCTACCCAACTCCTACTCTACGACTACCACGATTAAGTATGTAAAGAAAAGAAGAAGAAAAAACTTTCAATGTTACCTTTATTCGAGAAATGGGGCCTAGGAGTTTGTTGCAAAATTTTTAATTGCCCAAATCAGGTTGCGTAGGTGGCGACGCTCAGTTTGATACCCATATCGGCTACTTCTACCCCTTCCCCTACTCCTACATCTACCCCTACTCCTATCCCTACACTATATCTACCTTACTTCTACCCTATACCTACTCTACCACTACCCGTATTGAGTATTTATAGAAAAAAAAACAAAAAAATGCTTTCAATATTAGCCTTTTCTCGCAAAAGAGCGCCGAGAATTGAATGCTCAAATTTTCACCGAGATGCCCGGATCCGCTACGTCAATACGCGTATTTTGATACCAATATCAGATATATTACAAAAGAAATAGAATATCAAAATGAATTATTTATAAAATATACAGCTGTTTGATTTTCTGTGCTCCTGGGAAAAATCCATTAATTTATAATTTTATACGCAAGTTATTACCCATTTAGAAGCAACAAAAAAATAAATATATTATGTCATTCTCGAAACAGATCTACATGCTCTTCGGATTCTGTGTATTTTGTCCATTTAAAAAAAATGGCGCTATTCAAAATAAATATTTATTAAACAGCGATTTCAGTTTCTGCAACCTATTTCTCGTACGTTGAAAAGAATCAATTCATAATATCGATATGTAGGTACCTTAGTATTTGTCGGAAAGTTTTCAGTACCTACCCAGTAATTATTTTCGAATAAATTCATCGGGAAAATGTGTTCTTTTCAGTTGCTACACTGTCTTTAAATGATGAGGGTCACTCAAATAGTTAGTACTAATTTTGAATAAAAAAAAACACGGAAAAAATACGTAATTTTAATATCAAAATTAAAAACCGTCTGTTTTTAAATTTTTTTTTTTTTGAAATGTCATCGGTCGAGCATCCGCATTTCGAATTCACGAACGCCAGCGCTCTTTTCGTAATAATTATATTTTTATAACCATAAACGTAAGGAGAAATCGATAAAATTCATTACATCTTTATTTTAGAAACGTGACTCGGCGAAGCGAACGTTCGTTCCGACCTCCCGACTGATTTTCTGATAAAAAACGGAAAATTAAATTTTTAATAATAAAACAGAAAATTAATTGATTATTTTTCTAGCGAACTTTTTGAGCGACCCTCCCTCGCTAAAATGGCGGGTGCGAAACTCTAATGATTATTGAAAACGGCGCCAAATATCGCGAACAAATCGAACGAATCTTGTGGTTGAGAATAGAACCAACGCCGAACTCGAACGGATTTGATTTTTTCTTACTGAATTAACGTTAGTTCTATTTCTTGCCGACAGATGTAAATCGTTCCGTATCGTCGATACAAAATTTTCAGTAGTTTCCGGACTATAGATCACATTTTCCCCAGATTTTTACCCCACATTTTCAACATTATATACGACATCACAACGTCATATGCGACATTCATTTTCAGTAGTTGTCCGGGCAAATTGACCCTCGCGGTGTTCTAAACTCTGAGGGCGGTTCGGTCTACTTTCGCCAGACAGGAAAAAAAGAAACCGTGGGGAAAACAGTGAATTTCGTGTCTCGCGAAAACGAACCTCGAGGTGTTTCGAGTGGATAGGGCGCATGGTCGTTTTCGGCAAACCAGCCAAGTCTGAAAATTTACCCCCATAGAGCAATACTATATATACTAGGTTTTGCCTATTGCAGTGCTGCAATTGGTTTGTGTATTTAGAATATGTATTGTAATGTGGATGAAGCAAGAAGTGTGTGTGTTGGAAATAATTTTTAAAACGAATATTTGGAAAAATATTTATACTCAACCTCCTACCCCTACTCCAACTCCTACTCCAACTCCTACTCCAACTCCTACTCCAACCTCTACTCCAACTCCTACTCCAACTCCTACTCCAACTCCTACTCCAACTCCTACTCCAACTCCTACTCCAACTCCTACTCCAACTCCTACTCCAACTCCTACTCCAACTCCTACTCCAACTCCTACTCCAACTCCTACCCTACATCTACACAACTCCTACCCTACATCTACCCTACTCCTACCCTACATCTACCCAACTCCTACCCTACATCTACCCAACTCCTACCCTACATCTACCCAACTCCTACCCTACGACTACCACTATTAAGTATTTAAAGAAAATGAAAAGAAAAAAACTTTCAAGTTTAGCTTTATCTCGACAAATGGGGCCTAGGAATTTGTTGCCAAATTTTTAATTTCCCAAATCTCGTTGCGTAGGTGGAGACGCTCAGTTTGATACCCATATCGGATAAACCTACCCCTACCCCTACCCCTACCCCTGCTCTTACCTCCTATTCCTTCCCCGACCCCTACCCCACCCCTAGTGATTTTATTTTAATAAATGTGTTTTGCATAATATTTTCCCTTAAAAATATGAGCCACATCTTGCAAAATGGGGCTTTGGAGCTAACTGCTAAGTTCAAGGGGAAAGTAAAAAAACAGCGCTATATAAATTTTAAAAAAATCATATAAAAAATTGTCGTTTTCTATCAATAAATGAATTTTTATCGATTTTTTTCGTTCACCGAATTATTTGTTCCTTGTATATTTCAAATTAGTATTACAATATTAGTAAGGTAAGTATTAATAATGGCGTCGTGTAAAATCGCCTACCCATTAAAAAAAACTCGTAATTTTATTTCAAGAAATTCGTTCATTTTAAATATTATTAAACCTTTAAAGCATTTTTTCCATACTATTCCGATAGGTTCCTCTTAAAACTTCGGTAGCACCTACCCGAAAATTAAATTCGAATGCTTTCGTACATTAGATTCTCGGGTAGGTACTTGTAATATTGCACTTGTCTACAAACTGAAGGAATTTTCTCGAACAAAATTATTCCATAGAAAAGTGAAATAGCCGCGAAGGAATAAAATGACGATTTTTATCAGCTTTTTTAACTGTCAAAAGTTTGAACGATTATTGTGGAAGTTTTCCCATCGGTTGCTATAGATGTCGCGATTTTTAAACCTTTCTAAGTGGTTTTTAAAAGCGATTATCTATTTAGTTAACCTCTCCGATTCGTCTTAGTAAAGGATATTGTAATTTCGTGGGAGACGGCAAAAGTTGAAGATAATTTTCCGCCGAGAGATCCGATTTTGGCTTTTGTACGTACTTTTTAAATATATACTCGGCGAGTCTATTATTTTTCTTTCACTGGCAACACGTAGGGTAAAAGATCGCTGGAAACTCGAATGAAACTCGAGCAGCGCCACACGGCGGGTAGGAAGATTGCGGTTGAAAATAGAATCGACGCAAAACTCGATCGGATTTGAATTTTTCCTTACTTAATTGACGCTAGTTTTAGTTCTAGCCGACAGTTGGAAACCATAATCGATCACTATTTTCGATACAAAATTTTCAGTAGTTTCCGGAGGTTTTTCTTAGATTGCGAGTTCGATCCGCGGCCAACTTCGTTTTTCTGAACTTGAACTACGCCAAAATGAGCCTTACGATCGCTCAGACTCGAAGGAAGAGCGGTCGTTTTTCGCTTATTGTCTGAATTTTTCCATACATTTTTTTCGACATCGAAATTTGACCAATTCTGAGCCTTACTTTCTTTCAAATTACATAGGCGGACGGTCGATTTTGGCTTGACTTCTAAATCCCCTTGACTGCACGCGAATACGATCCTTGAGGTGTTTCGAATGGATGGGGCGCTAAGGTGGATTTTTTCCTATCAGGGGTGGTCTGAAAAAATTCGCTTTAGAACAATACTATATATACTAGGTTTTGCCTATTGCAGAGCTGCAATTGGTTATGAATAGTTGTGTATGTGTGTTTAAATGTGCATGAAGCAAGAAGTGTGTGTGTTGAAAATAATTTTCACAACGAATATTTGGAAAAATAATTCTACTCACCCTCCTACCCCTACTCCAACTCCTACTTCAACTCCTACTCCAACTCCTACTCCAACTCCTACTCCAACTCCTACTCCAACTCCTACTCCAACTCCTACTCCAACTCCTACTCCAACTCCTACTCCAACTCCTACTCCAACTCCTACTCCAACTCCTACTCCAACTCCTGCTCCAACTCCTGCTCCAACTCCTACTCCAACTCCTACTCCAACTCCTACTCCAACTCCTACTCCAACTCCTACTCCAACTCCTACTCCAACTCCTACTCCAACTCCTACTCCAACTCCTACTCCAACTCCTACTCCAACTCCTACTCCAGCTCCTACTCCAACTCCTACTCCAACTCCTACTCCAACTCCTACTCCAACTCCTACTCCAACTCCTACTCCAACTCCTACTCCAACTCCTACTCCAACTCCTACTCCAACTCCTACTCCAACTCCTACCCTACATCTACCCAACTCCTACCCTACATCTACCCAACCCCTACCCTACGACTACCACTATTAAATATTTGAAGAAAATGAAAAGAAAAAAACTTTCAATGTTAGCTTTATCTCGACAAATGGGGCCTAGGAATTTGTTGCCAATTTTTTAATTGCCCAAATCTCGTTGCGTAGGTGGAGACGCTCAGTTTGATACCCATATCGGCGACCCGTACCCCTACCCTTACTCCTACTTCTACCTCTACTCCTATCCCTACCCTACATCCCCCTTAAATCTACCCTATCCCTACTGTACCGCTATTCTTATTGAGTATTTATAGGAAAGAAACAGAAAAAAGCTTTCAGTATTAGCCTTTTCTCGCAAAAGAGAGCCAAGATTTAACTGTTCATATTTTCACCGAGATGCCCGGATCCGCTACGTCAATACGCGTATTTTGATACCAATATCAGATATATTACGAAAGAAAAGGAATATCAAAATGAATTATTTATAAAAATATCTCACTCTTAGATTTTCTGTGCTCCTGGCAAAAATCCATGAATCTGTAATTTTATATGAAAGTTATTGTCCATTTAGAAGCAACAAAAAAATAAATATATTATGTCAATCTCGAAACAGCTCTTCGGATTCTGTCTATTTGGTCCGTTTAAAAAAAATGGCGCTATTTAAAATAAATATTTATCAAAAAACCAGCGATTTTAGTTCCTCTAATGTATTTCATATGTAAAAGAATCAAGTCATGATATCGTATCGGTAGTACTTAATTATTTAGCCAAAACTGCTCAGTACCT
This sequence comes from Halesus radiatus, assembly GCA_022606495.2. NCBI lineage: Eukaryota > Metazoa > Arthropoda > Insecta > Trichoptera > Limnephilidae > Halesus > Halesus radiatus. Next base: position 33,525 of record JAHDVE020006723.1, read on the forward strand.
ACCCAGTAACTATTTTCGAATAAATTCGATGGGGTAAATGTTTTCTTCTCACTGGCAACATCGTAAGTGCCGCCATCTTGTCCGCCATTTTCTTTTTAAATATGTACACTATCGAACAAATTAACGTATTCATTTCAAATAAATTAATAAAATTTAACAACAATATAAAAATAAAACGTGACTTTTTTGATTTTTTTTTTTGGTAATGACATTGTTGGAGGGTGTACTTTGTGAATTCGCAAACGCCGACAGTCTATTCGTAATTAATAAATGAAAAACTGAAAAAAAATCGACAAATCTTTATTTGAAAAATATATTTTTTCTACGCCAACGTTCGCCGAGACGGACCTTTTCGATTTTCGGAAAAAAAACTTATTCGAAAAAAACATTTAATTATATTACAAAAATTAATTAATATTTTGTGTCTACGTTTTTTGGTCGGTGTCTGTTTTTCGTGATCACTTAATATGGAACGTTTTCAAAGGAAACTGTCGGTATATTACGGGGAGAATTTCTTTGCGATGAAATTTGAATTAGCGCGAAATTTGATTAGTTTTTTTTAATTTTTCCTTACGGATTTCACTGTAGTTCTAGTGCCGACCGCTAGGGTCGCTAGTAAAAAAATTTTTTTTTCCTTTTAATCAATAATATGTCGTTTCATGACGATTTTGGAAATGTCAAAAGTTTGATGGATTATCCTGGGGTTTTATTCAAGAAATGCGGCCGAACTGACCGATTATTAACCTTCCGAAATCTGTTTTAGTAAATATTGTCCAATTATTTATCCTTCCCCGGGAGTATTTTTTATGGATTACGCTTTCCCGTGAAGAGACATGTTTTTCAAATTTTTCCAGATATTTAATTTTTTTCCCCATATTTTTACGTGACGCGCGGCTGACTCGATGGAGTAATCTTTTCAGACTTGGCCAGCCAATGCGACCCTTGCGGTGTTCTAAACTCTACGGGAGTACAGTCGACTTTCGCGAGACTACGGGTGCCATATTTTTCCATACAAAAAATGACACCTCAAAATTTGAGCGAAAACGAACCTTAAGGTGTTTCGCGTGGATAAGGCGCTTGGGTCGATTTTTGACTGGCTGGCGAAGTCTGAAAAAAGTGACGAATAGAACATTAATATATACTAGGTTTTGCCCATTGCAGAGCTGCAATTGGTTATGAATAGTTGTGTATGTGTGTTTAAATGTGAATGAAGCAAGGAGTGTGTGTGTTGAAAATAATTTTTAAAACGAATATTGAGAAAAATATTTATACTCACCCTCCTACCCCTACTCGAACTCCTACTCCAACTCCTACTCGAACTCCTACTCCAACTCCTACTCCAACTCCTACTCCAACTCCTACTCCAACTCCTACTCCAACTCCTACTCCAACTCCTACTCCAACTCCTACTCCAACTCCTACTCCAACTCCTACTCCAACTCATACTCCAACTCCTACTCCAACTCCTACTCCAACTCTTACTCCAACTCCTACTCCAACTCCTACTCCAACTCCTACTCCAACTCCTTCTCCAACTCCTACTCCAACTCCTACTCCAACTCCTACTTCAACTCCTACTCCAACTCCTACTCCAACTCCTACTCCAACTCCTACTCCAACTCCTACTCCAACTCCTACTCCTACTCCAACTCCTACTCCAACTCCTACTCCAACTCCTACTCCAACTCCAACTCCAACTCCTACTCCTACTCCGACTCCTACTCCTACTACTACTCCTACTCCTACTCCTACTACTACTCCTACTCCTACTCCTACTCCAACTCCAACTCCTACTCCTACTCCTACTCCTACTCCAACTCCTACTCCTACTCCTACTTCTACTCCTACCCCTACCCCTACTCCTACTCCTACCCCCTACACCTACCCTACATCTACCCTACATCTACCATACATCTACCCAACTCCTACCCTACATCTACCCAACTCCTACCCTACATCTACCCAACTCCTACCCTACGACTACCATGATTAAGTATTTAAAGAAAATAAAAAGAAAAATCTTTCAATGTTAGCTCCATCTCAACAAATGGGGCATAGGAGTTTGTTGCCAAATTTTTAATTGCCCAAATTTCGTTGCGTAGGTGGAGACGCTCAGTTTGATACCCATATCGGCTAAACCTACCCCTACCCCTACTCCTACTTCTACTTCTACCCCTATCTCTACCCTATATCTCCCTTACATCTACCCTATCCCTACTGTACCGCTATTTTTATTGAGTATTTATAGGAAAGAAACAGAAAAAAGCTTTCAGTATTAGCCTTTTCTCGCAAAAGAGAGCCAAGATTTAACTGTTCAAATTTTCACCGAGATGCCCGGATCCGCTACGTCAATACGCGTATTTTGATACCAATATCAGATATATTACAAACGAAAAAGAATATCAAAATGAATTATTTGTAAAATATCCTACTCTTTGATTTTCTGTGCTCCTGGGAAAAATCCATTAATTCATAATTTTATACGCAAGTTATTACCCATTTAGAAGCAACAAAAAAATAAATAAATTATGTCAATCTCGAAACAGGTCTCCACGCTCTTCGGATTCTGTCTATTTGGTCCGTTTAAAAAAAATGGCGCTATTTAAAATAAATATTTATCAAAAAAACAGCGATTTTAGTTCCTCTAATGTATTTTATATGTAAAAGAATCAAGTCATGATATCGTATCGGTAGTACTTAATTATTTAGTCAAAAGTGCTCAGTACCTACCCAGTAACTATTTTCGAATAAATTCGATGGGGTAAATGTTTTCTTCTCTGTGGCAACATCGTAAGTGCCGCCATCTTGTCCGCCATTTTCTTTTTAAATATGTACACTATCGAACAAATGAACGTATTCATTTCAAATAAATTAATAAAATTTAACAAAAACATAAAAATAAAACGTGACTTTTTTGATTTTCTTTTTTTGGTAATGACATTGTTGGAGGGTGTACTTTTTGAATTCGCAAACGCCGACAGCCTATTCGTAATTAATAAGTGAAAAACTGAAAAATAATCGACAAATCTTTATTTGAAAAATATATTTTTTCTACGCCAACGTTCGCCGAGACGGACCTTTTCGATTTTCGAAAAAAAAACTTATTCGAAAAAAAACATTTAATTATATTACAAAAATTAATTAATATTTTGTGTCTACGTTTTTTGGTCGGTGTCTGTTTTTCGTGATCACTTAATATGGAACGTTTTCAAAGGAAACTGTCGGTATATTACGGGGAGAATTTCTTTGCGGTGAAATTTGAATTAGCGCCAAATTCGATTAGTTTTTTTTAATTTTTCCTTACGGATTTCACTGTAGTTCTAGTGCCGACCGCTAGGGTCGCTAATAAAAAAATAAAAATTTTCCTTTTAATCAATAATATGTCGTTTCATGACGATTTTGGAAATGTCAAAAGTTTGATGGATTATCCTGGGGGTTTTTTCAAGAAATGCGGCCGAACTGACCAATTATTAACCTTCCGAAATCTGTTTTAGTAAATATTGTCCATTTATTTATCCTTCTCGGGGAGTATTTTTTACAGATTACGCTTTCCCGTGAAGAGACATGTTTTTCACATTTTTCCCGATTTCTCATTTTTTCCTCAAATTTTT